>MJUU01009650.1:29690-66155 GCA_002080025.1 Modiolus philippinarum
GTTCACACTGTTAGTGCTTTAGTTTTTTGTGTTGTATATGTAACGTTCGTGTGTTTTGTGGGCATGTGGTGTCTTTGGTCTTCCGTCTTTTGGTGTTCTTGCTTTTGCCTTGTCTCTGGACTTTGATTTGTGTAATCTTGTGCTTTGTTCCTTCGGTATTCTACTGCCGTTGTTTTAAACGCCCTTTGACGCCTCTAGGTCTTCCCCTCTAGGAGGGTGTTTTTAGGCTCTAGGATAAGGGTGTGAGCTCATTGGACATTTACAACTTTGGCAAAAAAATTGAGTCTTTTTCGCGCGCGGCTGGGGACTATTGAGATATCTCAGGGGGCCCCAGAGGGGGAATGTGCCCCCTCTGTGTCTGTGGGTTCGAAGGGGGCACAAGCCCCCTCGCCCCTACCCAAGTGTGGGGACCATACATCCTCGCTAGATAGCCTAGCCTATAGCTCAAAAGGTATAGTTTTGAATTTTGGGATTGCTGGCTGTATTTTAAAAAAAATTTTGAAACCTGAGTTTGGAGGGCAAAAAATGTTTAAAAAAAGCATTTTTTTTGCCCCTTTGATGCCCCCTGTTGTCTCCATGGCAACAAGGAACTAGCTTTTGATAGCGTTTTCCTGAAGACACTAGGCCAGCGTGTACTTCCACCAAGTATGAACCTTTTTGGTTAAATTTCAAAGAAACTAGAACATTTTGATTTTCTAGCTCAATTTAGAATGGTCGAAAATTGACTTCTCAGCCAAGTCTCATGAAGGAAAGGGTTAAAAAGTTTTATAGAAGATATGAACATTTTATATCTAAATGTAATGCGACTCGCAAACCGCTTATTACTCAGGGCATTTCTCACCCTCGTTGTTACAGAAATGTTGTTGAAAATGTCAAAATCTGATAAAATATCCAGGAAAACTGGAACGTAACTTACATTCTTTACGTAATAGGGGATATTGACCGGATATTCTTCACGATTCAGTTAAATCGGCTTTGGGATCGAATGACCTGAAGATTATACTGGCCTCTCACTGACACTGCCGATGTCTACTGAAATCCATGATGATTCATTACCAAACCCTACCGGAAGTTTTGAATTTGATTATTATTTCGTGGTGTGACAGTGTTTTACAAACAGACTAGGTTCTCCAAGCTAGTCGGCAGCTTAGCGGCGAGCACTTCTTGACCGATCATTCTAAATTACGTTTTGTCTTTCCCTTTTCAAGATTGTGGTCATTTAGGTAGTGGTCTACCTTTATTGGGTTTTATTTGTATGTTTATTATAATATAGGAAAACGGGATAGAGAAAGGGAAGGTTACGGTACCAGTAAAACGGTTTAACCCTACAGCCAGCTGTTGCTAGTGTCGGTACCAAGTCCGGCTATCCTGAGTTCTTATCGTTGTCTATGTTTGTTTTTTGTCATTTTATTGTTTTTCTTGTGCAGTTCCCTGGTAGATTGTGGCATGTGATTGTAATGTTCGGCCATTGTAAGTGTTTCCTGTTATCTTTTCTTCATTAATTATACTGTTATAAGAGCATACAAAAATAAGATAAAATTAAGATAAAATTTAAATGGAGCAGTGTACACCGGCCATATAAGCTTAAAATCTTACATGTAAAAAAAATCAGCTATTTTGGTTGTAATGATTGGGAGAATTAGCGAGTTTTAACAAAAGTTTGATTTATTATACCCCCGCTTGAAAAGTTGGGAGGTATATAGTGATGGGGTTGTCCGTCCTTCCTTTCGTCCATCCGTCTTTCCATCCGTCCATCCGTTACACCTGAGGGTACCCACCTGGGGTACCCATCTCTTACCCGCTACTCCCCCTGAACCACTGAATAGATTTTCATGAAACTTTTACACAGTTTTGGTGACATAATGTAGGTCAATGTAGATGCATACCCCCTATTTCAGAAAATCATTTGATTAATTTTGGGGGTTTCCCATGGCAAAACATCGATTTGGCCATTACATTACGAGTGGGTACATATCTCTTATTCGCTTTTCCTCCTGGACCACTGAAAAAGATTATCATGAGACTTTAAAGTAGTCTTTGTGTCGATTTGCACCTCCTATTCCAGAATTTGATTTGATCGAAATTTGGCATCATTGACTTGGCCATTACATCTTAAGTAGGTACCCATCTCTTTTCCGTTACCTCTCCTGAACCACTGAATAGATTTTCACGAAACTTTTACAGAGTCTTTGTTACATAATGTAGAAGTGCTCCTCCTGTTTCAGAATTTGATTTGATTGATGTTTTAGGGTGTTCATAGCAAAACAATGATTTAGCAATTACATTACAAGTGGGTACCCATCTTTTATCTACTACTCCTCCTGAACCAGTTAATAGATTTTCATGAAATATTTTACGAAAGGATATGGAGTAAATGAACATGAGACAATAACACATATGTCAACTCCAACTGCATTAATTTTAATGAGCTGTATGGCCATTTCGGAAATTTAATCCTCATCAGCAGCACTAGAACCCAAACAAAGGAAATCCATAATTTCAAAAAAGATATAAAATGCATAAAACCAAACTAAATCCGAATAATCAGTAATATCAAATATAGCTAAGGACAAAACTACGATGGAGGGAGTTTATCCTTGGGTTCTAGAATTTACATAAATTTAGATAGTAATTAATTGAACAGTGTACACATGAGATATTATCTCATGTACAAGTACACCATATCTAAGAAAAATAAAGAGCATACATCTCTACCACGGGGAATTGTTTTACCAACTCCACACTGCAATAAAAGACAAACTCCTGTATTAAATATTTTACGAAAGGATATGGAGTAAATGAACATGAGACAATAACACATATGTCAACTCCAACTAAATTAATTTTAATGAGCTGTATGAAACTTTGACACAGTCTTTGTGATATAAAAAGATGTGTACTTTTAATTTCAGAATTTGAATTGATTGAAAATCAAATGTGGGACCGGGGGGTATATATCAGTGAGCTTTGCTCACAGTTTTTCTAGTTTTAGTTACATAAGATAGAAACTTTTAAAATTTGGTAAAATACTAGCTTATATACTTTTCTTCGATTTGAGTAAAAAAACATGGTGTCACCGAACTTATATTTGAATATATAAAGTGTTGCAAACAGCTGTATTATCCACATTATCCCTTTATTTTTGAATAAATGGAGAAAAACTTTATTTTCCCCATATAATTTCTATGCAAAGTATCTCCCCTTTAATAGAAAAGAATACTAAAAAGGTTCAATATTCTTCATTGTTAACCGATAAGAATGGCTATTTGATCAAATTTAATTGTTATACGACATCGAAAATTCCCATAGTGAGTTCCATTTTTTTTTGTGGCAGGTGCTCAAGAATGATGCTTAGTTTTTTTAAGAGAAAAACGTACTACTGAATATTGGTTGATTAATTAACGTTTTGTGGGAGGAACCCCTGGAACCAATCCACATGATTGGCATAATGCTGTATAATATCAGAACGAATCAATTATCCCTTTAGATTAGTTACGCTGAAATAAACCTCCACTTTGCTAATAGATATCCCTCTCAAATATCTTAGTGTTTTTTGTCTCTTTAAAAATGTAGATTAGCATATCCACCGTATAAAAACAACACCAGATATTGGTACTAGGACTGGTATCGTCAACGGAGAAAAGCATTGATCTGTTACCGTACAGTAAACTTGGTAATAACCAAAACAGTACCAAGTTTACTGTACTTTTCTCCATTGACGGTACAGGTCCTAGTACCAATATCCGGTGTAGTTCCCATACGGTGATATTGCCCGATAATGCAACATTCCAAAAATAGCTTTTAAAAATTTCAGGTCACCATAGACATTGTTGATACTTACAAATGTCCGCCGCTTTAAGGTACTGAGCTGTGAAACCCTGTGCTTGACCAGAGGAGTCTGTTGTAAAAACAATCAGGGCATATTGTCCTGTCGTCTTGTAATCGTTGTGAGTGCCAGTTCCACTTAAAGGAGACACAATCGTTGTATTGGATGTAGAAAATCCTGTAAGAAATTTAACAAGGTGTTTTTTTTTCAAAACACATTTAAAAACATTACATCTTGGTTGTACCCAATAAGGTTATGAACATAAACAATGTAACATATACAATCACATGAAAATGACTTAAAGATATTGACCAATCACTTTGTTTTACGATCTGTTTGGATGGAATTTTGTCCTATCTTTATTTTTCCATATTTCTTTTATATGCTAAGATAGCATATTTTCTCCCTATCAATCAAAATTGTATGAGATTTCAAATAGATATCAATAATAACAGTAAATATTTTCAGCTGAAATCAAACGAGATTATTAACATGAACGTCCAAACCCAAAAGACAAACGTTAAAAGCAGAAAGCACCACAATGGTAGTGTAAAGAGGACAGAAACCAAAATTATCATAGTACTAACGGAAGGTGATTTTTAAATTACATCATGTGTTAACCTTAATTACATACAATACGCCCATTCAAAATGAATCTGTAAAATTATTTTTCGTTTGTAACTATATGTAGGTGCATTTTCGTTATATTCAACTTTTTATAAAACGCATAGTCTGCTCTTTTTCACATGGCTTATAACATTTTTGTTATCCATGTTAAACTCTTTACAAATACAACTTTACAATCGTATTACAAAATCTTCTTTTCGAAAAACTGATCGCGTGATAAAATATATAGATGGAAAAGATTGATGTAAATCGTTGAGCAGTCAAATATGCAATAAATATAGATTGACAACAAAGACATATTATCTTTTCAAAAACAAATGGCACGCGTCACCGACGTAAAACTACCCATTGATAAATATAACTCAATACCAAGACGCATCTTCATTGTATTCTATCCGCTTCAATTTTCTTCTGTTCGGCTTTTCAACATCATTTTAGCATTTATGCAATGTACATAAAACGTTCATTATAAGGAAAACACTGGCAAGTTGATTCTGAAGCAACACGCAAACATACTTGTAATGTGTAAAAAGTGTAAAAAGGGAGAATTGAAAACATAAATCAGCAGACTAAAACACAAAGACTTCTTTCGTTTGCCTATGTAAATAACAGATTGTATTTATGAAAGCTCTCGAAGTGCTAACGCACACACACACAAAAAAGCCTAAAGGATCTGCTACAAATGTGACACTCAACACACTACTATTATATATCGGTAAAATATATTACGTCAATAATATTATTACTTTGGCTATATAATTTGTATCATATTTGGTTATTTGTTCTCTATCAGTTTTAAAACGTCTTTGAGGTGATGGTTTTCCAAATGTTTAGATTTTATCTGCACTGAAGAGACATAAGTTGCCATAAGGAGAAATTAAATTTACAGTAACATCGGTATTGTGTTATTTACTAATATATCCTTGCCTGAAAGAATGGACGAAAATCTTTTCGCAAGAGTGTTTAAGAGAAAAGTTCTTGATTTAAAAATAAGAAAACAAATGAATATTGAAAGTTGAGTAAATTTTAGTTTTGCAGATGGCTATTCCTACAACTTATGTCTCTTCAGTGCAGATAAAAATTTAAAACATTTGGGAGGGCAAAATTCAAAAGATTTGAAAATTCTGATAGAGAGCAAATCAACGAAAGGTTCAAAAGTAATGCCAAAATGAGCTAAGGCCGACCCTATTTAAACTCGAATATTTTCCTCACGTATGAACAGGGGATATTTATTAAACATACATGAACAAAATCAATTCAAATACATGGAAGAACGCGCTTTTAATGTTGTTCTTTATCTTGAAGTCATCATGAAGCCTTCATTAATGAGGAAGTAATCATACCTCATACCTCAAAGTATGTTTAACGGATTCGTTTGCTTGATTTCAACCATTTTGCAAGATGAGCCTCCTTTTATCCACCTTGCTATATACATGTTTCAAAGAAACAAAAATCGCCCATAGTGACGCAAATATTTATTTTTCATATTAGATATTTTTGCTCTCTAAAAACACCTTTACATTTAAATTATGTTTTTTATCTTCCAAATGTCTTGATTTTTTCTGCAGTGAAGAGACCCGAGTTGTCGAAATGACAATTCACAGAAACAAAACTTACAGTAACGTAGGTATTTAGTTGTTTATCATGACCTGGTGGTTCGAAAAATACATTGCAAAAACACATCTCAGTATACTTTTGTAAAAAAAAGAGAAATACGCAATTTACGATTGCAGCGAATATGAACCCAATATGTAAATGACTTGAAAGCATTTATTCTCGTTTTTGTCTTGTCTTTGGAGGGCAAAAATTAGGAAGAGTTCTTAAACTATGAGAATTTTTCTAATCTTTATTAACATATTGGTCATTGCCTTAGCTACTAATTTCAGAGATTTTAATTCTGTTAACAGTGTTACTTTGCATATCAGGAAAAAAGGGAAAAAATCTTATATCATAATGAATAACCTTTTTTCTGACCTTGATGCACATAAATATGATTCAATTGTTGTTTTTAAAGGAATTCAATATATTTTCTGAATTGTTTCGTTCCATACTGTTTTAGCAAGCTGTCACCTACATCCAATTCATAAACAAAAACAGTATTTCTACAGCACGAAATTGTATTGTAAATGTATCCATTTATGTCAATAGACCCTTTCACGATAACTGCGGTCCTGAATATTGCACATACTCTCATATGTCTTTGAGTGGGTAAAATGCAACGTCATAATATATGCGACGTCTTGATTAATTGTCCTACGACGTCATTTTTGCGGGAACTGTTTTTACTGGCCACTCAAAATCACAGGAACGCAGTTATCGTGAAAGGGTCTATTGCTGACCTATCACCAAGGTATACTTACCGTCATAAATATCGATTCTATCTGGTGATGTGACGTCATAATGTGTAATGAAGATGACAAGAGTTTCAGCTGCACTTCCGCTGTCTAGAATCCACGAGCAAGATAAATCGCTAAAATAGTAACATTAATATCTATAATTGCTGAACACATATAAAAATAGTCAGGAGCATGATATTACAGAAAATGAGTGGAGAAATACAGCAAATATTAAAAAAAGTGCATTTTGTAAATGAATACGTGAAGTTCCACTAGATATGTATTAAACAGCTGATGCTATGGAAGTAAATGTATTGCTCGAAATAGAACCAGCGTTACACTGCCATGCAAATGAACAAGTATGTGCAATTTTACTTGAGATGATTGACTTTCATATTAATACATATCTCTTAATTGCACTTACAATTAAACATTGAGAAAACGAGCGTCCTAACTGTATCCTGGAAACTAACTTGCATATGAACCTGAGCTGTATCCCGGAGAAGTTATAGTAGAAATGTCATCTGTTGCTGATGTTAAGTAAAACTTACTTTTCATATGAACCTGAGCTGTATCCCGGAGAAGTTATAGTAGAAATGTCATCTGTTGCTGATGTTAACTAAAACTTACTTTGCATATGAACCTGAGCTGTATCCCGGAGAAGTTATAGTAGAAATGTCATCTGTTGCTGTAAGTGTAAGTGAACTGGAACATTGACATGAAACTGAAAGACATGAATTGTAAATCTTTAACAAAGTAAGTGAGAACCGTCAGTCTGAAAAGAACAATCCAAGAATAATGGCAAGTCGGAAAAACAAAGAAACAAAGACATATCTTGAGCACGGCACAGAAAAGAAAATGAAGACACACACATATACAAAAATGAACTACACGGACCTCCCAAAAAAACCATGGGTGAGATCAGGTGCACAAAATCACAGAAATAAAAAAGCACTGTTTTGTGTATGATATATGCAACCAGAATCAACTGTTCAGATGATAAAAAAAATAACAAAACAAAACTATAAAAATACAACCGAATCACAAGAGAGGAATATTGTTCTAAGTACCCGATATCCTTATTTTCGACACCAGTGAAGAAAAGATCTACTAAGTTAGTAAAAAGTTCAGGATTCAATAGTTAGATAGGAATTAAAAACGAGAAAACATTGTTCTATGCTTAAACAATAACCCAAAGGGGAAAGGGTCATGGCAGAGATTTTTCATTGTCACTAGATACATAGAAAAATTGTTGCAAGCCAGCTGAATCGTATTTCTATCCACAAAAGTACACCACAGCCGACAGTTTTACCTTACCAACTAGATGGACAGTGTATTGAACGTATACACGTGTGCAACTTTTAGAAACAATTACAGATTTTACTGATATTATACAGTGGAGCGAACTTAATTGTCCTTGTATTATTCGTTTTGGATTGACGGTTCGGTTCTCACTTTCTTCAGTTAAAAGATGTGTTACCAATGAACACACTTTAATCGTGTAATATGTCACTTGCCGTATACTATACATTTAGTTCGGAAATTTGCCTTGATACAGGATCATGACCAATTTGCCAATGCCCTGAATTGACCACTTATACCGGCTTTATCATCATATCAGTACTCTCAGGTTAAGGGAAGAACAGAATAAATAGTGAGTAGCTATGATAAAATTGTGTAACATCTACTAGAATGAAATGCATATTGTTTTCCAATTTAATATTTTGATTCTGAAGAAAAAATGATCAGCATTCTATCCTATTGTAACATTACTGTCATGAACGATATTTCATAATTTTTTTGTAAATTTTGTTGAAAACTGAAGAGAATCTCCATCATGCAAAGCTCTGTCCTTAGCTGATTTTGGCTTCTCAATTAGACCATATTGGTTACTTGCTCTCTACGAGTTTTCAAACATCTTTGAGTTATTGGCTAAATGGTAAGATAATATCTGCACTGATGAGAAAAAAGTTGTCGAAATGGCCATATGCAGAATTAAATATACAGTAAGTAAAGGTTTCTAGTTATTTGTTGACAATATTAGAAAGTGTTTTGTACCGTACTACCATCATAATACACAAAAGTGCAAAATATAGGATGCTAATTATATAACTATAACTATATATATGTGCTTACCATTCCGTAGCACCTGTTGTCACTCTATTTTTGGAGAGCTCACACAGTTAATGCTATAGTTTTTAGTGTTGTGTTTGTGTGTATTGTGGGTGAGTGGTGTCTTTTGTCTTGCATCTTCTTGTGTTCTTGCTTTTGTCTTGTCTGTGGTCTTTGAGTTATGTAATTTTGTGCTTTGTTCCTTCGTGTAACCATGTTATATATCGGTATTCTGCAGCCAATGTCTCGTAGTACTTGTTGTCTGTATATGTAACTAAATACCGAAGTTACTGTGAATTCTGTCTCTGCATATCAACGTATGTCTCTTCAATGCAGATAAAATCTAAAGTTTGGAAGACCATAAATATATGTTAACAATATATATGATAACTTCACTTGTGTCATTTTTAACTATTGCTTTGTAAAATACGGTTAAAAATTGTCTGCCTCTTGTTACAGTTTTGTACTGTCTGAGTGTTCAATAAAGTCCGTAAATCTGTAAAAGTTTTAACCAGTAAATAGAAAAAATGACAAAATTCTTACCTGAAGTAATAAATTTAAGAATTAAAACACAGATTAAACACACTGTTTTTGATCTCGTTGGCGTGACTGACATTTGAATACTGTAAATAAAAAATATTATTAGCATTATTTGGCAGTAACTCATAATTGTTATTTGTTATTTTAAGCGCAATATTTCATAATAACATTAATTTTTAAATAATATTTATGCTTGACGACTCGTATACAAACATCAAGTATGTGTAATAACAATAATCTGTAAATAACTGATCAGTTAAGAGTAATTTTATTTTATGAAAGGACAAAAATGCTACTATGCATTGTATATGATATTAAATGGCAGAATGTACGTTACTTATTGCCTTATAATGATTTCAAGACGAAGTAACAGTTGTTCCACTTATTCTAAAATTTTCTCGGGGCTTTGCTGAAAAAAAATTGTATTTTTAGCAATATAGAATGAATTGAAATTTATTAAAAATTATGTTGAAAATAATAATCAGAAGATAACAGGAAATTCCAACAGTGGCCGAAAATGACAATCTCATGCAACAATATACCAGGGAAACGTACAAGAAAAACAATAAAAAGACAAAAAACAATGATAGAAACTTTGGATTGCAAGGTTTGGTACTGGCACTAACAAGAGCTGTGGGTACACAAACCCCATTTCTCTATCCCGTTTCCCTATAGTATTAAAACATGTAATATAAAAGAGGCTGACAACTGATGTAAATACATGTAGACTACTAACTCCAAGACCACAATCTTTAGGAGGAAAGAATAAGACAAACCATAATTTAGAAAGATGGGTCAAGGAATGCAAGAAGCTTGTTTAGGTCGTTTTGAATCATGAATATATTACTAATTGTTCCAGACCCGAATTACTTAAAGATGAAAAGTAACAACAAATTCCCACATGAATACTGAAGCAACAACCAAAAACTACATCTTAGAACGTTAATGTCGATGACGAAACTAGCAGAACGTAATAAAAATAAATTACTAATATGAACTTCTAAAACACAGGAGTGTTATCAGGTGCTGTCTGAGCGAAAACATGACCTCCTTCACTTAGAGCATAACTGCTGTGTAAACTCGATGTTTTGTCTCATTCATACATTATTTTATTTACATGTATCATTCATTAATATGCGACTTTTCACATGCTTCATTCATTGTGCCATCCTGAGTTTTACTGTGGAATATACTGTTTATGCAATCTTCCGTCATCAACATTACTATATCAATGGTTATTCTTGCTTATGTACTTTAGTATTTATAGTATGTTTATACATTATCCTACAAGAAGTAGTTAATTTTACCAAAACTCAATTATATATAATTTAGATGTTGTGGTTTATGTATATTTGAATTTAAGTGTAAAACAGTACCAGGGGTTTACCGATTTAAATTCATTATGGGTTATAAAAGAACAATCAAAAAATAATTCCGGGGTTATTAACTTCAAATTTTTATGTAAAAAGAGGATAATTTATTAATTTTTCACATAACCCAACATTCAAATTGTATCGGAGTATAATGCAATTTTCAAAGCAATTAAAATCTTTCTTCATGACAAATTTTCAAAATGATAAGATAAAATTGTAATCTTTTGTCATCGAATAATTACTTTTTGTTAAGTAAAATCGTAAATTAATGTTGGAATGTCACGTGACCTTGCGAGCAGCGTTGTCCGTCTCTTTATATATATAATTGAGGTTGATAAATCAAATGGATAAACTTGATCAGAGCAAAAGGATTAGAGTAAGAAGAATTGAATGACTTTATTTGCAAAAAGCATATAAACATGCTATAGCAATATATAATACATATATATCGACCATTAAAAACTTAAATGGGTACATTAAATATTCTTAATCTTCGCATGACTTTCTCAGATTATAAGATACAAAATAATTTTAATATTCTTAGTTGAGGACAAAAAAGTTTCTGTAAGAGTTTGTAAAAGGAACAATCTTTTAGAAACAATCGGTAAATAACTTCGGTATTTAGTTATTTGTTACCACTGGGTCGATGCCACTGCTGGTGGACTGTCAGTCCCCGAGGATATTCATCAGCCCAGTAGTCAGTACTTCGGTGCTGGCCAGAAAGTCGATTCTATTTGGAACCTATCAATATCTAAATTTTTGTAAATTTTGTTGAAAACTAAGGAGTGTCTCCCCCATGCAAAGCTCTGTCCTTAGCTGATTTTGGGTTTATAATTAAATCATATTGTTATTTGTTCTCTATCAGTTTTAAAAAATCTTTGAGTTGATGGTCTTCCAAACGTTTAGATTCTATCTGCACTGAAGAGACATAAGTTGTCGAAATGTGCATATGCAGAAAGTAAATTCACAGTAAGTTTGGTATTTATGACATTGCACTGTTTAAAAATAAATTGATTGAATTAATATTAAAAATAAATAATTAAGAAAATACCGAAGTTACTGTGACTTAAATAAAATTACGGAGTCATATCTGAGTCCTGATAAACCCCACCAAAAGGATTGTTTAGTAATGATTCATAATGATGATGTTCGGTATGAGGAGCACATTTGTAAATTTATTACGTTATGTCGAGCAGTTTTGGTTCTATGTTTCCAAATTCTGTGTTAAAAGCTATTTACTGTGAGCTTATTATATACTTGTTTTCTAATATCATTTAGATGTTTTAGCAACATTTTAGCGTTCTAAATTTCATTCTCCATTTTTTACATCAGTGGTTAGCCTCTTTTATATTATATGTATTTTAATATTATAGGGAAACGGGATAGAGAAAGGGAGATTTGGGTATAACCCTACCGCTAGCTACTGCTAGTGCCGGTATGAATTCGGGCTATCCCGAGTTTCTATCGTTGTTTATGTTTGTCTTTGGTCATTTTATTGTTTTTCTTGTGAAGTTCCCTGGTGGATTGTGGCATGTGATTGTAATTTTCGTCCATTGTAAGTGTTTCCCGTTATATTTTCTTCATTAATTTTTAATGCATTTCATAATAATTTATTTCGGAACATGCATTCATTTATTGCATTAGTATTTTCATGTTTATGCTATGTTATTCATGTGAAAAAATGCATTTAAATATGAACTGTAAAGAATGAAAAAAAACTGGCTCTTATTATTAAGTAATTCATATTGGTAATTTGTTCTCTATCAGGTTTTTACACATATTTCGGTTTATGTATATCCATATGGTTTGATTTGATCTGCTGTGAAGAGACATATGTTGTCGAAATGCGAATATGCAGAAACTTAATTCACAATAACTTCGGTATTTTGTTTTTCATATAAAGTCTTGTTTCTACTATAAGCAATAAAATAAATGGGACAACAGGAAACAAATGGCTGAAACTTATAATTACATGCCATAATCTGCTAGGGAAATGCACAGGAACAGATTAAATATTTTTACACTTTTGATGTTGTTGGACGAAATGCAATATTGCAACAGTTTCCATTTGATATTACTGCCTGCCAGATTATATTTTCAAACAAATATTATGTTTTTCTATTTTTTTTGTTTTTGTTTTTGTTTTATTTTTATCTGCAGGATATTTCGTCAATTCATTGTTAGTGTTTCTTTGATTATTTCTTTAGTTCAACATCTTTGTATCCCCTCTATAAAAGTCTTTATAACTAGTTTCAATTCTTTTTTATCATTAATAAATTATGCATTTATTTATTAAATTCGCGGTAACTTCGGTATTTAGTTATATTTCTGATGAAGTGAATAATTTCGCCTTTGATGAATGCACCAAAGACGGAATGTGACGTTATTATCTGAAGATCCTGGAAATTGTCGATATATTTTTTTTATAAATGTTTTGCTTTGTCCCTGGACTTTGATTTATGTAATCTTGTACTTTGTTCCTTCGGTATTTTACTGCCGTTAGTTTTTTTTTCATATTAACGGTTCCATTTAGCTCAAATCTTTTAACGGTTTACAATAATGCAATTTTCAGATTTTGATAGCTTATTTTTTAGTCTGTTGATAGGGTTAGCTATTTGGAAGAGTTGATCTTACACATGGGTAAAGAGTAATAAATACACAAGCTCTTCCAAAAAGACAGCTATTTGGGGTTAGCTATTTGGAAGAGTTGATCTTACACATGGGTAAAGAGTAATAAATACACAAGCTCTTCCAAAAAGACAGCTATTTAATACACAAAGATTTGCAAGAATGACTGAATAGTAAGTGAGATATGGACCGTCAGTCCGAAAAGAATGTTAAGCCAAAGACAATGATACCAACGGAAACACAAAGATATAAAGGTATTTCAGTAATGCATTGAGATTATTTAAAAATTAGAGCGGCTGACCACTCATTAGACCCACTACTTATTAAATATATGGGTTGAAACATCTTTATATTTTAAGAGCATCTTAATGTTAAGGGAACACTTAAATGTCATTAAATCACTTAAATGATATTAGAAAACCAGTACATAATAAGCTCACAATAAAAAATTTTAAACTCTAATTGGACAACACAGAGCCAAAACTATTCGACATGACTGTGAAATTTTAAACTGTAAAAAATGAATAACAGGAAACACCTACAATGGCTTAAAATTATAAAAATTACATGCCACAATCCGCTAGGGAACTACACGGGTAAAACACAATAGAAACATGCATGGCGGACTGCACATTATCATTATGAATAATTCTGTAGGCCTCGAGTTCGTCAGTACTGAATAAGGACTCAATGGTTTAACTATGGCAAAATCATAATAAGATATAATCATCGTGTAATCCTACAGTATATTTATTTTGATATTTCTTTAGATATACATTTTTCTTTAAATTTGTACAAATATCATGCACAGATTCTTAAAACTGAAATGACCCAGCAGCTGAAGTTTACTTTTAATTTGTCAGACAAATCGTGTTTCGAATGACCAAAGAAAAAACATTACTTTTTCCGTCCCCGAAGGTATTCACCAACCAAGTAGCCAACACTTTGGTGCTGGCCCGAATACCGATTTCATTTGAAAACGAGCAATGTCTAAATTTCAGAAAATTTTGTTTAAACCTAAGGAGTATCTCCCTCTTGCATAGCTCTGTCCTTAGCTGATTTTGGCTCGCATTTTTAGACCCAATTGGTTGTTTCTTCTCTATCAACTTTTACATTTATTTTGGTTTAAAGATTTCCAAATGTTTTGTTCTGATCTGCACTGAAGAGACATAGGTTGTCGAATTGCGCATGTGCAGAAACTAAATTCATAGTAACTTCGGTATTTTCCTATTTATTAAAATGACTTGTGGAAAAAATAATATTATCATCGCACCAAGAAAAGGAAAAGTAATGGATCACTTAAAAAATCCTAGATATCCTCAGCATGTTTAATGGTCTGGCCTTTAATTCTCCGATATATTACCTGCATGATATTTAGAACCAAGAGCAAATATTTAGTGGCATACTTGTTAGCAAAATGACTGCATAACAGTGTATTATCAACAGACAAGTGTTTTTTTACGGAAATTTAAACATAATAATGATATAACGAATGTCCAGAACTCATAAAGCGTTAATACATATTTAAACTGAAATTCTTATGTACACTCCAAAAATTAGGTTTGGAAAACCGAGTCTTAATTTACCAAATTTTCATCAGGGAAACTTGAAGTAGAGCTTATTAGTGTAAACGTTGATTTATGTGTGAAGAACAGAGCCAAAAGAATTTTTGTTTATTGGCTTTAAGGTTAGTGAGGACAGCTGTCACGTGATTAAACCATAAAAATGGCGGGAAAAAAATTAAAATGTTCAGAAAGGAATGCAATTTGACAGGAATGTAACTGAGTATGTATAGAAACGAACTTTGGTTAAAAAAAATAAAAATGGCGACGGTTGCTATGGAAACAGAAAATGGCGGGAAATTTTTAAATTCAAATAAGGAAGGTTACTTAGGATGTGTAGGTACGAGTTTTGGTCTTTAAATTATCAAAATCTCGACCGTTGCCATGGAAACAGAAAAATGGCGGGAAAAATTGAAATTCCTTCGTATATTGTGAAAAATGGAAATAATCTTGAAATAAGGTGAGAAAAGGGAAAATAATAATAAATTAACACAGTAAAAGTGCTGAAAAAAAGGAAAATAGAGAGATAGGAGTGAAAAAGTAAATAATATACACAAAGGGATAAGAAAAGTGGCAAAATGATAGAATAAAACTTGAAAATTGTGGGAAGAGAGAATTCACTCTAGAACAACATAAGCATTCTCCCCCTTCTAAACAATTAATGCAGAAGTGATAGAAATACTGCCAGAACAAGCCACTGCTGATTTCCGTTGTATAAAGATAATTCTCTATAAGTTTGGAACAAGAAAATATGTAAAATATCAACTCATTCATTTAGTCAAAGCCATCCAGAATATATTTTTATACAGCATAATAGGTCATTCCGGTCAAAATGGTGGCCAATTGGAAATACAAACTACTTCCGGTCCCGCGCTCTCCTTTATCTCTATATAGGACTCCTGCGGCGTCACGTGTCGAACTATCATACAATATTTCACAAAATTTGAATTTGTAGATGACATTTTTGTATTTTTGATTAACAGTAGGCGAAAAAGTATCCACTTCCGGTTTGACATGTGTAACCTACAACTTCCTGTTCTAGTCATGTCAAGACCGTATACAGTCATATGACTATCTTAGTTTGGTATTTGTGCTACAAGCACAGCCGGTGACATCACTTCCTGATTTTGTTCTAGTGACGGCAAAATTTTTTGAGGGGAGGAGGGCAATGTTGTCAACTTTGAATGCTTAGTGGACCAATTGTCTACCACTTTTAAATATATTTAAACTAAAAATAAAACAAAGAGAGAAGATAGAGAAAATAAATGCCATGATTGAAAATAAAATATACAAACACAATGAAAAGTGGGGTATTTTGGAGGACATCAATTTGAATGATGATCCTTAAGTTGTTCACCTAAATTTTTGTTTTTGTTTTTTTTTATTGTATTGTGTATTAACTACATTTACTATAAAGTTTACTATTATACTACAGTGATGCATACCTACTTACATTGAATATTTTATTTCCTTATTCAGTATGTACAAATAATTGTCTTTTGTTTGTGTTGTCCTTGTGTGTGTATGTAATGTGTTATATTTAATTTACAAAAATTAAAAAAAAAACAAAAAAAAAAAACTTTGAATGCTTGTAGGTCTCTTAAAAGCCTGGTTTGCTATACTGATTTTTTTATATTTTGAAGATATCGTATATAGGTATATATTTAAGTAAAAAAATAAAATTTTGAATTCGGAAGTTTTTCTGATTGTCACTTTTTATGTCCCTCCAGGGGGCAAAAAGTGATAAATAATCTAACCTCAATGTGCACATAATTGGGAATATAAGCAAAAATAATTGGCAGATGTAGATGTATTTTTAGAAATACCATTAAAACAACAAAGACTAAAAATTCAAACACTCTTTTTTACAAAAACAATGTACAATTGTTTTTCTATGTGGTCAAAAGGGGGGTAAATGGGAATTCGGACCACTATTCAGGGGGAGGTAACTTTGACACCATTCATTTCAGAAAAACGCCTGGAAAGGTGGTCCAATATTTTTACCAAAGAAAGGGTATATATTCAACAGTAATATATTTAGAAAATAGCCATTTTGAATTCGGAATTATTTTTTGGATCAGGTGTCCTCACTAACCTTAAAGTCGCATTTATCGAGATGTAATGCTTGTTTAGATGGAGAAAATTACAGAAACTCGGGTAGAGGTAATAACCAAATTAACGACTAGAATTGTTAAGAGCCAAAGCCAAAGAGAAAGCAGTTGGAAAACCACAAGGTTGGAAAACCACAAGGTTGGAAAACCACAAGAAAAATTTTCCACCGCAATAGTTCTGACTTGGTACAGGCTTTCCAAAAGAAACGATGAATTAAACCGGTTTTACGGCACCAATCCTCCCCTTACCCCAGTATTAAGTTAAAAAAAAGAATCTTGATTCAGAGTTCCGACCTAAACGTCTATTTATACCACAAGGGATTGATATCTATGAAAGAACTTTTCAATGATCGGAAAAGACGGGGTCTCTGAAGCCTTGATTAACAAGACGGTCACGAAAATAACTATGTCTAATAAGAAAGTCTTTATAATTTGTGTTAGCTCTCGCGTAACGAAGCAACTGTGAAACATGTATTCCGGAAGCAGGAGCAGCTTGAATATTACTGTACATATTAGGAAAATTGATAACTTTGAAGTTCAAATCTTCCTTTTGTTGTAAATTTCAGTCGACCATTTTCGTAAAATTCGAGATATAAGTCCAAAAAGATGTAAATCTAGTAGTTTCTGTCGATTAAGTTCAGATTTAGAAACTCTAGATTTAAGACACACCGGTTTTCATAATGAAAACTGATGTGTCTGTGATTTTCTCAAAATTAAAACGTATTAACGGTACAGGACAGGCAAAGAGTTGCAACGTTTGGAGGGTTCTTATAAAAAGTTTGAAGTAAGCGTACAGTAAAGTTATTCTCATTAGGGACCAACCATTTAACCTGAAAAGGGGGGGGTATGGTTTTTTTTCTGAACAGAAAATTCATTTGTTTTTTACACGTGTACCAACAAAATATTTTTTTTCAAAATTAACATTATTTTTTTGGGCAGAAAGCCTCCTTCAGAAAATTTTTTTTCATCGTTTTGGCAGCAAAAATACCTTTTTAACAAAAAACCAGCTCCAAAATATTTTTTTAGAAAAAAAACATTGCCCCCCTTTTCACGTTAAATGGTCGGTCCCTTATTGTTTTTGACATCTATCGAATTCTTGATATTTCCTAAACATAAATCATTTTTAGGTTGGAACAACTTAAACAAAGATATATTACGTAATCCTTATTTAATGGCGTGATCGCAGCAAAACTGCCGGCAAGCTCAAGGAGCCTAGTAGGCGTATTTTTTTGTGATATATTTTTAATCAATTCGAATTTAGTAAAAACTTAAGCTTTAGAATTTACTCAATATCATAATGAATTAAAGAGCAAACAATTTCGAGGGGACATGCTGATCTGACAACATCTGGCCTCACTAAACCATTCATGAAGTATTCTTTACAGTAAAAAATAAGTAATATGTCTACCTCTTGTTTAGTTCTGTAACCTTAGAATGATTTTTGGAACTCGGGAATCAAAAATCCGTTTCTTTTTCATAGTCAGTAATACTATTGATTTGAGCAGAACCCATAAGGTAATTTTTAAAGATCAACCCTGGTGTAAATTAAATCTAGCAGTATATGACTTCCAGAATAAGGATATATTTCATCAATTGTAATTCATATCATGATTCAAAACAGTAATAAGCAAATAAATGTAAATGACTTACCCTTTTTAATATGGAAACAGGAAAAAAGATCCAATTCATGATAAAGAGGTGTCGTATGATGTTCGGTTCAATCAGTCCAGTTTTAGACAAATGTCACATTTTATTTTGGAATGCAAATAAATATAATAATTAAAGATGCTTTAATCGTGAGAAACTTGTAATATTGAACTATGAATTTTTCTCAATTCAAAACCATAAAAGAACAAATATGTCTCTTTTGTTTAAAAAAGTTATATCTTTCACTTCAATGATACTTGAAATACTCTTAATAGACCTTTAGCAAACATTTATATTCTGTTTGATTTTTCTTATAATGATGTCCGTATAAGAGATTACTTCGAGACATATGACCAGTCAAAATATTATTATGCTAACAGTTGAAGAAATGTTTAAATATCAGAGATTTGTTTCATATGTGAAAAGTTGAAGTTGATAGTATCTTAAATACAGAAAATACAAAAGGAAAATATTTAAATAAACGAAACTAATACAATGGTTTCCTATCACGATATTAAATCTAAATAGCAGTATCCTTGCGTTATAATTATATATATACGTATCTAATGCAATATACTTTTTGTAAGATAACATTTAACCGCAAAATATAACAAAGTTGTAATTTGTAAAAATAATCTTACCAGTTCAAAGATAGATTAATGATGTGACATGTGGAAAAATGACATAATCACAGTATAGGAACCTGTGCGCCTGAAATATCTGTCTTACGGTTCAATCTGTAGGCTGTAGAACGTTTTTAAAAGAAAAAATGTGAAACAGCATACATGCCCTGTAAGTTTTTTACATA
The DNA here is from genome assembly GCA_002080025.1 of Modiolus philippinarum. NCBI lineage: Eukaryota > Metazoa > Mollusca > Bivalvia > Mytilida > Modiolidae > Modiolus > Modiolus philippinarum. The sequence continues at coordinate 49,261 of MJUU01009650.1, forward strand.
TTGTCTTTGACTTAGGAAACTTTTTAAGTTTGTAAAGTTCGCCCAACGTGTATGAAAGATTGATGTATTGATATTATTTACAAGTAACCTGTTGATTTTAAGTTTAAAAGTCAATATTCAAAGGTAAAATAAAAAGTCATAAAACAGAAATAGAGCTATTTCTTTTTGCTCATGTGTGTGTGTCTGTCTTTATATTCATATAGTTAGTATATTGTATTATTAACCACATATACAAAGCCAGATAATCATATGTACTTTCTTTTTGATGGCGAAAATATCATTTTCAATAAAATTGTCAACTGTATACTGTTTACGGTAGTACTGTAGGTCTGATTACTGTTTTATCAAGAACACAGTTGTAGGCTGACTGACGTATTATTTTTATTGAAATTAGCAGTATTTGGCCATTCCATGCAATTTTATTATGTTTTTGCAACATGAAGTATTATATGTTACTTGTGTAGTAAAATGGACTCTGTCAGCAGCACTTTTGCTACTTTGTGAATGGAACTTTTACTGTTTCGAAGAAATATTTCACTACATCATAGAAGCACACAAAGAAGAAATATCCAAACACATTTGTGTGAAAAAAACTGAAAATAGCATGAAATATAACTTTGAATTATAACTTAGTTTAATAGACTGTATTAGATAACATTAAAAATAAAGAAATAGGGTCATAAAGACGTGCATTTTGTTCATAACTCGGGCTACTTTCAGAATAATCTCAAACGTTGTCGTAAAAACGTTTAAGTTTGTAAATTAATATATGCCATGCGTGTATGTTTTTTTACATGTAAGCATGGCTGTAAATAGCAATTTCTCTCTGATAAAGCCATTTTACAGTGTTTGGGAAGATGGTACTACTCGAAAGACACCGAGAACCAAAACCATTTTTTTTTGTTGCGAGTGTATAAACATTTGCCCTTCCAAATGACTGTTTGTATAGTTTAGCTCTGTAACAAAAATTGCCGAAACCTGTCAAAATTGCAATGAAATGGCAAGTTCAGTGGCTGAATCTTTCATCTGAAAGTATGAAAATACATTTGAATTGATTTTCTTTTCTTATAACGGATGATCTGATAACACAGTTTTGGTAAAGATTTAATACATTGACAAAAACTGGTATGCTGAAGGAAATAAAACCACGAGTAAGCGATCCCACATCTTTAAAATAGTCATCAATGATAAAACCAAATAAAAATATCGTACTTGGTTGTATTTTAATCTTAAAAAGATTAAGGGTTGGAATTTGATCTGTTTTGCTCATCTAATGAACAGTTTTTGTTCTTAATAAGCTATGAAAGTGTTGTAATACTTAAGTATATCTTATAATTTTGATAGCGTCCCATTTAGTAATATTTGCGAATCCAACCCTCGGAACTCTCAGCCTTTTCACGAAAAAAGTTAAAATTTCGTGCAAAATTTACGCAAAACTGACCTAAAATATGGTCTGAAACCCCCTTTTTAGCTCGCCGGGACGAATGTCCGGAGAGCTATTGTCATACCCCCGGTGTCGGCGTCACCGTCGTCGGCGTCGTCGGCGTCAGCAAAACTTTAACCCGGCTTGTGGAATTGAGACCTGAATAGCTAGGATGTTTATATTTGGTATGTGACTTCCTTGTGATGAGAACTTTCTTTTGGTACTATACTTGTAGACATTTTGACCTTGACCTTGCCCTTAGGGCAATTTAAAAAAAAACTTTAACCTTGCCTCTAGTAGGTAGGCTTTTAGTGGTAGGGTGTTCATATTTGGTATGTTACTTTCTTATGATGAGAGCTTTCTTCTAGTACCATACTTGTAGACATTTTGACCTTGACCTTGCCCTGAGGGCAATTTTCAAAAAACTTTAACCTTGCCTCTATAAGGAAGGCTTTTAGTGGTAGGGTGTTTATATTTGGTATGTTACTTCCTTATGATGAGAGCTTTCTTCTGGTAATATACTTGAAGACATTTTGACCTTGACCTTGCCCTGAGGGCAATTTTAAAAAACTTTAACCTTGTCTCTAGAACGTAGGCTTTTAGTGGTAGGGTGTTCATATTTGGTATGTAACTTCCTTATGATGAGAGCTTTCTTGTGGTACCATATTTGTAGACATTTTGACCTTGACTTTGCCCTGAGGGCATTTTTAAAAAAACTTTATAACTTTGCTTCTAGAATTAAGTTGTTTAGTAGTAGGGTCTTCATATTTGGTAAGTGACGTTTTTTTGATGAGAACTTTCTAATGGTACCATATTTGTAGACATTTTGACCTTGACCTTGCCCTGAGGGAAATTTTTTAAAAAAAATTAAACTTTGTTTCTAGAATTAAGTTGTTTAGTGATAGGGTGTTTATATTTGATATGTGACTTTCTTGTGAAGAAAGCTTTCTATTACTTTCGAATTTATTGTGCATTGAGGTTACTGGAATCCCCGGCGAGCTATGTTGTCTTCTGACAACTCTTGTTCTGGAAACTCATTGGGATCCCCCTTTACGGAAGCTGGATCCCCCGGTGATTTCACTTGCGAAATTAATTCTCTTTCTTGTAGTAAAGCACAATTGTATAAACCTGCATAATCTAACAAATTAAAGTACGGAGTCCATTCTTGTATGCATACGTTAATTAAGGGCCTTAATAGAAGAATACACTGCTTATTGCTAGGAATCCAATTGTCTATAGACCTCTATAGACAATATTACAAAATGCTAGTACCATATCGGTTGCCCTTACTGTAATTTCTTTTCGTCTGGTGGCCCTGCCAGTTTGTAGCATGAAAGAAACCAAACTACATACTAGTACATTCCATATAACTTACCTGTCAAGTTTGGTTCAGCTCAAGAAAATCTCAAAAGGTAAAATCTACAGTGACTGCCAGGTTTGTAAATATATTGTAAAGAAATCAGGAAATTGTGAAAGACCAAGTGCATACGCAATCTTATTATAGTTTGCTTCAGCAGCTTCAGAGGCGATGATCGATATATCTCAGGACAATTTTAAAGTGATTTCTAAAAGTAAAACGAAAAGGGAGAAGGTCAAATTTGCTGCATTCTTTAAAAACATGTTCAAAATAGCAGAAGACAAAGCGAATTATCTTTCGCAATGAGATACACACGCAGAAATGAATTGGAGGAAACATTCTGCCGAAACAGACTCGAAGAAAAAGAAAAACAAAAAAAACATTGTTCCATAGCTTATTTTTAACATGTGTTTTTGTAGAGACTTTGTCTCATGTGCATTTACTTCACATCCCTTCACTGATTATCGCAAATAGCTGAAATTTCCTTAACATTCATTTTTACCGTGTTTTTTCACATATTGTGTACTTATATATTCGTTAAACAGCATACAAAGTAGCCGTAAGATAGACTTACAGTCTGTGATAAAAGTTACTTTAAACAGCCTACATAATTCATTTTTTAAAACAACGATTTTCTCGACAATGCAGCTACAAATACTGTTGAAATTTGGCATGAAAGTAGGAATTATCTTTTATAGTTGCCTCAAGAAGTGTGAGCGTTGTAAGTTTAGCTTTTCATGTAAAAATATTTTGTAACGCGATGAAGTGGCATTAATTACAAGAAATCAGCTCTCGCGGGTAACCTTCTTCACAATTACGGATAAAGAGACACTCGACAGCCTACTAGAAAATAATAAACCCCTTTTTGTACACAAAATATTTACTTTTTAACAATAAAACATAAAAAAACTTATCTGGCATATTCTGTTGAAGTGGATTTTCCGCGAAAAACGTTCTACAGCCTACAGATAGAACCGTAAGACAGATATTTTAGGCGCACAGGTTCCTATACTGTGATAATTATTTTGTTATTCAAAATACTAAAAATACCGAAGTTGCATAAAAAGCAGTAAATTTCGTTTTGCTGTACACGTGTTTCAAGGAGTTACCTCTCATCAACAGCATTAAAGTCAAATGATATGGAAAGCCATAATCCAAAAGTATTCAGAAAAGAAGTACTCATTTCCAAAAATATCGAAATAGGAAGCCAAATCCAGTACCAAGGACATCTACCGAGTGCCATACACGGAATGAAGCCTCAGTATTTTTAAGTGGTTAGAATTTTGATAAAACCAGTAAATTTCTATAACACGCAAGGTAAAAAATTAGAATAAAAAGATAACAGGAAACACCTTCAATGGCCGCAAAACATAGTCACATGCCACAAAGTACCAAGGAATTGCATAAGAAAAAACTCACAATAAAAAAATAAAACAAAAGACAAACGTGAACAACGAAAAGAACTTGGTACCGGCACCAGCAAAAGCCAGCGAAAGGGTTAAACCGGGTTATGCGTGGGTACCAAAACCTCCCCTTTCTCCGTTTCTACGTTTCCCTATAGTATAATAAACATACGAATAAAACCCAAGACAGTTACACTACTAACTCCATGACCATAATCTTGAAAAGGAAAAAGAACAAAAAGTAATTTTGGAAGATGGGTCAAGGAGTGCTTGCCGCTAAACTGGCGGCTAGCTCAAGGAGCCTAGTCTGCTGGTAAAACACTGTCGCTAATTGTGGGAAGATAAATCAAACTCAAAACTCCCAGATGGATTTTGCAAAGAATTATCATGTATTTCAGTAGACATCGGTAGTATAAGTGAGAGGCCATGGCCAGTATGCTTGTAAAACCCTCAGGTCATTGGATCCCAAAGCTAATTTAACGGACACGTGCAGAATATCTTTTCAATATCCCCTATTGCGTAAAGAATGCAAGTTACGTCCCAGTTTTTAGCTCACCTGGCTATAGCCAGGGTGAGCTTTTGCCATCACTTTTCGTCCGTCGCCCGTCCGTCGTCCGTCCGTCGCCCGTCGTCCGTCCGGCGTAAACTTTTCATTCAAAGATCTTCTCTGAAACTATTGGGCCAATTGAAACCAAACTATGCCACAATAGTCCTTAGATGGTCCCCTGCGAAAAAATTGTTTTTCAGATCCGCGCTATATCAAAGATGGCCGCCAGCGGGGATCATAGTTTTAACATTGTACCCTATGGGAAAAGACATTCAAAGATCTTCTCCTCTGAAACTACTGGGCCAATTGAAACCGAATTTGGCCACAATAGTCCTTAGATGGTCCCCTGCAAAAATGTTGTTTTTCAGGTCCGCGCTATATCCAAGATGGTCGCCAGCGGGGATCATAGTTTTAACATTGGACCCTAAGGGAAAAGACATTCAAATATCTTCTCCTCTGAAACTACTAGTCCAATTGAAACCAAACTTGGCCACAATAGTCCTTAGATGGTCCCCTGCAAAAAACTTGTTTTTCAGATCCGCGCTGTATCCAAGATGACCGCCAACGGGGATCATAGTTTTAACACAGGATTCTAAGGGAAACACATTCAAAGAACTTCTCCTCTGAAACTACTGGGCCAATTGAAACCAAACTTGGCCACAATAGTCCTTAGATGGTCCCCTGCCATAAAGTTGTTTTTCAGATCCGCGCTATATCCAAGATGGCCGCCAGTAGGGATCATAGTTTTAACATTGGACCCTATGGGAAAAGACATTCAAAGATCTTCTCCTCTGAAACTACTGGGCCAATTGAAACCAAACTTGGCCACAATAGTCCTTAGATGGACTCCTGCAAAAAAGTTGTTTTTCAGATCCGCACTATATCCAAGATGGCCGCCAGCTGGGATCATAGTTTTAACATTGGAACCTATGGAAAAACACTTTCAAAGATCTCCTCCTCTGAAACTACTCAGCCAATTGAAACCAAACTTGGCCACAGTAGTCCTTAGATGGTCTCCTGCAAAAAAGTTGATTTTCAGATCCGCACTATATCCAAGATGGCCGCCAGCGGGGATTATAGTTATAACATTGGACCCTATGGGAAAAGACATTCAAAGATCTTATCCTCTGGAACTCCTGGGCCAATTGGATCCAAACTTGGCCAAAAGAACTGTACCTCATCCAAAATAGCTGCTAGTCTGGAACATATTTTAACTTGTGATAATATAGCATCAATGTCTATTAACAAATTTGAAAATAATGCCCTTAAACATTGGGACTATTTTAACTGCATATGTCAGCCGTGGCCCAGGTAAGCGATACAGGCTCTTGAGAGCCTCTTGTTCTGGTTTTTCAATCAGTTTCTTGCATTTTTGAACAACATTTCCGTAAAATCGAGGATGAGAAACGCCCTCTGTAATAAGCTGTTTACGAGTGACATCATATTTAGATATCTAATGTTCATATCTTCCATGAAAATTTTTACTTGTATTTAACAAATTACCAAATACCGAAGTTACTGTAAATTTAAATATTCAATTTATGAAATCTGTAACCTTGCTGCAAAAGTTTGGAAGCGATAGTAAGGTTACGTCCATTAAAGTCGTCAAGAGTAGAACAGTACCAGTTAAGAAATATAAACTCCGTAGGATGGGGCTAGAGGAACCTCAAGGAAAGGGAAATTTGTAATACAGAAATAAAAATCATCCCTTTTATCGTAAATTTTAGTTTTTATTTCGCCAGAGTCAACGATAATAATTAGATCCAAAAACGGCAATATTTGGTATCATTGTTAGCTTTTTAAGTTTCAGTTGTTGTAGGTAAATGATGTCGACATAATCTAAAAACTGGGGATTGTCAATGGAAAGGATATCGTCAATATACCTGCTGTTATCATTGAAAATAGAAATAAGTTGATCACTGCCTTTATTGGTCTTATTTTGTAGAAAACATCAGTCGGAATTAAAACCTCTAGTTTACCTTACTCAGTCCAAAAAAGTACGAATCAAAAAAGAAAATGAACTTGTGAGGAAGGTGTGTAATTCCGAGCAAAACTATTTCATAAATAATTTTATATTGGTCGATTTATAGAAAAAAATCGTGATAACTCATCATTTACTTTAACTAATAGGTTTATCAAACGGCAAATCATATATCAGTGTTATTCAAACGAATACAAAAGCAATAATCAAAACTATTTTTTTTTTTGATAATGTATAATGAAAACAAAATAAACGACAGTATAGAGCCACATGGACAACAGAAACATCACAGATACAAAGAAACAGAAATAGACATTGAATCCACAAAAATAATGCTCTGGATGTCCTGATTTGCGATCTAAATAACAAAATACCAAAGCTACTGTGAATATAGTTTCTGCATGTGCATATTTCGACAACTTATGTCTCTTCAGTACAGATCAAATCAAAACATTTGGAAATTTGGTTTGTCTTTTTTCTTATGACCTTCACTTGACAACTCTGTTCGGTAATTTTGTTATTGCCGCATTTGTCAATACATATATACAGACACATTTGCCTGTTTGAACAAATGATGGGATATGGAGAAAATGTACATGGAACAAAATTCCTACAAATACATTGTAAGGTTAAAAGCAAATGGGGTGACGCTTTTATTTTCACCATGAGGTCTTCAAGATTGAACAAATATGTTACCATATAGCAAGTGTCGATATATGTACCGAAAGTAAATAGTTATTCCTCTTAAATTTCCCAAAAGATAAAAAAGATTAAAAAGAATCTGTAAGGATATCACATTTCAATAATGAAAAAAATGTTGTTTGTCTGTGTTTACTATCACTATAGATATAATATTGTAAATATTTGTACGAAATTGAAATGGTATTGTTACAATATAACAGAAATAGAAAGATGTATTCATATATAACCAGATTACAAAAGTCAAAAATGAAAAAATCGTGTAATGATTTGTATTTTGATCAATTTTAATCCTCTGTTTTTTGTACGTTTGCATACATGGCATATTTGAAAATATTTCCTTATTTTGTTGTCTTTTATATTAATATTATTTTAAGATATTATAGTACCCAACCCCTAGACACGCAATTTTATAATATTCATAAAACATTCTTTAAAGACATGTACTAGCATCTTAACATAAATACGTTTTATTGAATATTAGTTTTAAATATTAACTTTCTATTTAAATTTTCAAATATTTTAATGGAAATAATCTGTTAGCACTAGCATTGAAATTTAAAGTATAACGTCACAATATTACTTCATATATGTAACTATCTCAAAATGTAAAAGAAAATTAGACAAAAATCGACAAATGTTCTTTGCACATTTAATGTTTTGCTATTTTAAAATATTTGTCATATCTAAATTAGTAAAGTATACCAAATTAACTGAAGATAACATGACGGTTTTACCTTTTAATATATTAATAATGTTTTCATTTCATTCCTGTATCTTAAAATTACTAATTATTATCCTTGAATGTTACATTTGATCTTTTTGAAGATCAATCACGTGCATATTTCAAAAGGTTTACTAGAACTTGGTACTTGATGTTCAAAAGAAATTCTATCTATAACAAGAACAAATAGTTTATATCTTTAATTGGATGATTTGTTATAAAGATATTTATCTAAGCTTCGGAACTAAAAGAGGAAAGTTTGATTATGATATATAGATCATAACAACATATACAGGGTACAAAATACAATCACTGGAAAAAATCACCTCTTGATATGTTGATTGGATATTGGCAAATGTTGATGTCATTAAAGAAACTTGGAATATGTGTTTTTTAAATGTATAGTCCTTAGAAGGGACAAGCTTAAACAAATTATATCATGTCTATTTTTACTATGTCTTTAATGTTTATTCTAATGCAACATTTATATAACGAAGGTTTTGATTGGTCAAAACTGACCGTCAATTCCACCATCTACACACCTGGGACAAAGTAGGTTCCCTGTTTAGTCTGGTTCCTAATATTGTTACAAATTCACAAGTTAAAAATAGAACATGAAATAGATTTGTTGCATTAGAATCGCAATAACAGTACATAATTTGGATACCCGAGGGCGTCAATCTTGATTTGACGGCCAAAATATCCGTTTATAGGCTCCGCTACGCGTCGCCTATAGACTGCATTTTGACCGTCAAATCTACGATTGACGCCCTCGGGTATTAAAATAATGTACTTTTATTGCTAAATTTTACAATATTTTAACAAATTTCAGGGCGAGACCAAAACGACAAATGCAAATGATGTTTATCAGTTTGCAAAGCAAACGAAGCCGGACCGAGTTAGAAAGCGACACTACTTATTATCTTATATATATGACTATTATCTTGTATTTATGACAGTTCGATATTCATTTAAAATTTAAACCAATTCGATACAAGCCTATCTGATTTCTATATGGAACAAAACGTACATAAACAGTGGGCTTCTGCATACAGATAGCAAAACGTTGAAAGGGCGTAGTTCAGTCACGTCCACGTATTTTGATGATTTTTATGGCAAGAGCGACAAAATAGTGTTGTTGGACACTATGACAACTACATGAGCTTAACGTGGAAAGGGACATTCATATGCTAGCAAAACGCACAAAATAAGCAAATGAGCTCCTAGCTGTACATGCTCAACTGTATAAGTCAGGTTTGTTGTATCTTCAGTACAAACTCAATCATTATGTATTGAAATCCAATTGCCAAAATCGTCTAAGCTTAAAGGATTTTAAAAATGGTGCTTTTCCGTGTGATTTTTTAAAATTACATTGACTTAATAATATCCAGTGGATAAATAAATATTTATGATATAGGTAAGTAACTAAAACACTGATACAACAAATACCGGAACGCCCATCTTCTTGCACATTGTTAATAGTTTTAATCTTTTCCTCCTTGCAATTTACAAGGAAAAAAAAAGATTGTTATAGCTGTATCAGATTTCATGGTGATAATGACATTATCAATACCGAACATGCTTCTTTTATAAAATTTACATATAACACATAGATATATGTAAAAGTTAATGGAGCAATGAGTTAAATATTGCTTCTTTTCACAACGGTGTTATTGGTAACAAGGACGATCGGTAATAAAATCTGACAACTTGACCTGCATGTAAAACAAAACGTTTTATCAGATTTCCATAGAGTCTCACTTTCGTTACTAGTACAAATTATAAATATATGTTGCAAGTTTGAGTTTAATGCGTGTCAACTTTGGATCCCTAATGTCCTCGAGAATATGGATACATTATAAGCATGTGTGGAAACTCCGTCTGTGGACATGACTTGTCCATGGCCACGAACTACTATTAGAGTTCAGGAATAAGGTTAAGTCTACGCTGCAATACAATGGTGAAACAAAATCGAATGCATATACAATAACGATATTACTATCTTATTATATTTCTTATGCTTTTTAATTGTACATTATTAACATTATACAGATGTGTATGGAACTACTAAGGAATGATTGGAGGACCTCAATGAAAATTAGATCGAGTCTAGTTAAGTCACCCTAATTTACTTACTAACCGACATACCAACGTTGAAATATCAGTATTCCTATTCTACATTTGACTTAAAATTATCATGTATGGTAAAAATATCAACCTTTTAACAAAATGACATAAAGTATATTGTCCTATGAAATGCTCATATATTGAACTTTGAACACAAGTTTGTTGCTCATTTTTACATTCCATCAAAAATTTTTCTTTAGGGACTCGAGAGAGATAATAAAATAAAAGATGCTACATCCTTCAATCTCACTTGTAGATATATTGATGATGTCCTTTCCCTCAATAACGTATCTTTTGCTGAATTGAACCTATCAATATACCCGCCAGAACAAGGGAAAAAAGAAAACAAAAGACACCATACTAGATCTACATCTTACATCTCGAATTTGACGTGATTGGTCATCTCAGTACTAAAATTTACAAATTTACGACAAAAAAGACGATTTAATTTCAAAATTATCAATTTCCCTAACATGGCCAGTAATATTCCAGCCTCTACTACTTGTGGAGTGTATGTTTCACAGTTGAATCGTTATCCGAGAGCTAGCACAAATTATACAAACCTTCTCATTAGACATAATTATCTCCGTGACCGCCTTATTAATCAAGGCTTCAAGAAATTACATTTTTTACGATCATTAAAAAAGTTTTTAATATATATCAGTCCCATACGGAAAATTTGACACTACCGGACACTACTGCAATGGAAGGGAAGGTTTGGCGAGCCATAAATTCAGTTTAACACACCATTTCTTGTGAAATGCCTGTACTAAGTCAGGACTATTGCGGTCGACAATTTTTCCAGTGGTTTCCACCTGATTTGTCTGTTTGTCTCATGGACTTCGGCTCTTTACAACTCTATTTGGTAATTTTGTTATTACCCAAACTGCAATGTTGGAAAATCATTAAAAAAATATCAGCATTTCACTTTTATCCTTTCAGTTTTTAGTCGTGGTTTAATCTTAATAAAGCACTTTTGAGTGTTATTTAAAAAAATGTCTTCGGCGTTGATAAAATATCTTATAACCACATCAAAATAATTTGTTTTTCATGGTCGCCAGAAACCTTCTTTGTTACAGAATTCGACAACACAAACGGCCGAAAGCTTGCAGTTCCTGGTTAGGATAATGGGGAAATTGAATATGGTTGTTAGCTAGACAGGATGGGTCAACAGACAACAAAAAGAGCACCCAACTATAAATAACATTCAAAGTGGAATTTACATGATTATATTCAGGCGCATTTCATAAGTCAAACGTCCTTTCAGTAAAAATTTGGTAATAAAACATTCTAAATGTAATGATTTTTTAAGTGATGTTTTTCAAAGCCTTTATTGACGAAGCATGGGATTCTGCTTATAGGATATGGGATAAAACCTTATCTAAAAACAAAAGTATCAAAGAGGTTGGTGTTCTACACTTAACCAAAGATAATTTGATGCAATTCTTAACTTAGTTTCAATATCTTTCAGAATTTTGTATTACAACTAATTTCTGTTCATGTTATTACTATATTTACTTTCCTTGTTTTTTCAGGTTTGGTCTTAATTGAAAAATTTTGTACAGTAAGTTTCTGTGTGAAAGATATACATTTTTACCAACGATATTTTAGAAACACAGCCATATTTTTAGACTGACACAATATTATTATTTCATACCTATTTGTATGATTATATAACCAATTACTGTAAATTCAATTTCCACATCTCAGGTCTCTTCTGTTCAGATCAAATTAAAAAATGTACAAAAGCTGATAGAGAACAAATAACTAAACAGATCAAAATGGAAAGCCAAATGTAGCGAAGTACAGAGCTTTACACAAGGAAATACTCCTTAGTTTAAAACAAAATTGAGATATTGCAATTCTTCACATTTTTAAGTATAGTTTTATCACAAGTTTCAATGCATGAATAAATTTTTTACAACAAAAACAATTGTATGTTGTTTTTAATAATAATATTATTCACAGATATTTAAATCTATTTATGTATTATTGACAATAAGTAAAAATGTAGATATTTGATTCAGATAACGATAACAAGAGTACAAACTTTTGATCTGCACTGAAGAGACATAAGTTGTCGAAATGGCTATATAAGGAGAAACTAAATTCACGGTAACTTCTTTATTTTGCTTTTCAGTAGTCAAACACGATTTTCATTTACAACTACATGGAGAAGCTCTCGCTATGCAAACTCTGCTCTTACAATTTAGAAGCTGTCATGAAACTGATATTTTTGGAAAATGTATCTTCTAAAAAAATAATATCCTTGGAATTATTTCATTATAATTTGTATGCTTTTTATATGATTGGTTTTCTTCTCTCATATTTAGCCATTTCAATAAACTGATGACCAAAATCCACTTGATTTATTTTTCTTTGCATATAGTTTTGGAGATTATTATTTTTGGTACACGATGCCAAGTTAAATATGACATCATCACTCCACTCTTCTGCTAGTTGAAAAGCTTGCAGTTTATGATAAAACAAAGTTATCATTCTCTTACAGAAGGAGAATGCAGAGAAAAGGGAAATACATGTGTGTCCAGGACTGCTTCAAACGTGCAAATTCATCACCTTTTACTTACCCATTAAATTTGGAAATATATGCCATTTAATCCTATATGAAGAAACAATTTGTGTCTAGAAAAAATATTATAATGCATTCCTTCAACTACAAATCGGTTAAAACGTTTCTCATATCATATTACATTTCTGCACATTTCTATACAGAACAGGGTAGCACATTACTAGATTGTAATGCACTTGTTTGCATAAATTACACAGTGCTGGTTTCTAATTTACAAACTAACTACGTTTTTGATCTTATACCAACTGTATGATTTGTGGAGGATTAACGCATGGTTAATACAGCGAATTACAATAATCTCTTTAGAATATAAGTGTAGACGGGCCAAAGCTAACACGATCAAGTTAATATCTAACGACCCGCGAAAAATATTTCAGAAGATGGTATCAGACGATCCACTGACACGAAATATTCAATACGCACGAAAACGCCTTCCAAATCATAATGTTGTCTTTTCTTTGTGTGTTTCCAATTTGTTTTTGTTTTCTTTTATAGAAATTTTTCAGTACAATCTGTGGTCCGTTGGACATTACAGACAATGCAGAACGACAAATGACATGGAAGACGGATGGTCAACGCCTTACTAATTGTTCGACATTTTGTCATTATTATTAGGTTTAATTATCCTACTATTTATGTCTCCAATTTGAAATTTGAGAATTCATATGATACTTAAAAGAGTTTTCTAAGTGCATAAAATATAATAAAATATCATTTGAGCTCAAGGAAGATGCGTCAGTAGATTGGTATTACACAAAGATTAGAGGCATTAGAAATATTAGTATATAGCGATAGGTGGTAATTCATCGGGAAACAATAACTGAAGCTATACGACAAAAAAGAGAAATAATAATAAAAACGCTTCAATATAGCAACAACACAAATGAAGGACAAAAATAAAAAGAAAAACAAATTAATAGTAACAAATATTTTAGCATTACATATATGCACCAGAGCTAAATATTATTTTTGTTTGAAAAGAAACATATTTCGTCATTCCGAGGATAAAGCTAACTAGATTCGAAAGAATAATCAATAAATAATATTTGCCTCGAATGTAACAAGATAATAAAGGGATGAATATACTTTCCAGTAAGATACATAAGGTAATCAGGGAATTCAGGGATACGAAAGTAGGAACAATTATCTCTTCCATGCAGGGTACAACCCAAGCCAACACATCAGTATGGTGCACTTTTATCAACGAAGTTTACCGTTTCATCCATGCTTTGCCTCAGACACTCACAAAAGTTATTAATTTCAAGGTAAGCTACCCATGTAACAAAGCTAGTTGAAATAGGAGTATTTTCGTTATATAAAATACAGACTGTTATACGAATGGTCGATCCAAAAAGATTTGCTTTAAGTTTACAATCCTGTTACATACTACAAAGTGTTGTATTAAGAATAAATACATGTGAAATATTAAATATGATACAATACAAAACGACAAATTTATTATGTGGTCAGCAAGTACAATCATATGGTGCATTAAGTTAATCTAAATCGCATTTTAAATGTAATTACCTGCACAAAAGAAATTGGTTTATTACTGTTCTTAAAACGTTAAATCCCTCCTTATATGAATGAAATAGATTTAGGGTTTTGTAAACAACTTGTGTGGATTTATTATTATTATTTCAAAGTGTCGTGTTAGACTAGGCATAAAAAATTTTAGCAGAACTAACAAAAGTAAATACTAGTATGTCTATATATTTGAAATATGTTTTTGGGGAAAAGCTATTACAAAGACTTTGAACTTTGTTTTGTTTTTTAGGCAGTAATGATTTGATATTTGGTCCGCATCTTTGGTATAATGGGTTGTACCATGTCTCTCTTTTTTAAGTCTGTCACTCACCTATTTACTGTATGTCGGAATCTATCTGGCGGGGCATCAGTGTCCAATGAACACATTTCTTTTGTTTTATTTAGATCCCTTTAGTTACATGTATATGATCTCTATAGTTTTTCTACATCTTTCATGTTTAGGTATCCCAAATGTTTATATTTGATCTGCAGTGGACAGACATAGGATGTACTTGTTCGTGAGAGAATTTCTCATATGGATATACTCTTCATGCTTTCAAATTTTGGCGTTTCTTTTGTAATTTCGAAATATAATTTTGACTACCTGTTTAAAGTGCCCACATCTCGCCATTTTATAATGCCAAGTTTTTTTTTACAATCGACTTGATGAGTGCCCTGTGTTTGTCTATATGTTGTAATCGTCCACTAGCTAAGGACACTAGTGCTTTTGCCGGGCGACGGATGACAGTGATTGTAAGAGCATTTTGCCAGTTTAAATAATGTTTGTTGACAATCCCGCATCCATGACAAGAAAAAACATGTATGTGGCGTTGTTCGACAATTCGCGAGAATTCCACTCAAACCGGTGCTAGGGCCGTCTTGTAATTACTATGAGGCATGGGCAAAGCTCATTGTTGAAGGCTTCATGGTGACTTCAAGATGAAGAACAACAATAAAAGCGTTGTTCCTGTGCTTGTTTTTACCATGTATTTGCAGAGACTTTGTCTCATGTACATTTACTCCATATCCTTTCATTTACCATAGGATGTCGAAATGGCCATCTTTGTTACCTAATCGAAAGTAACTTCGATATTTTACTGATCTATAGTTGCTTTTAAAATCTTATATTAAAACGTGAAATATGTTCATCTATATAACAAATTTAATTGAAATTAGGTATGAAAAAGCGTTTTTTGTGTTAAATATGGCTGTTTGAATCATACATCCCTATTCTTTGATAAAACCTGAGGTAAAAATATTTCAATTCTCTAATGTAAACGTATTTTTACTGAAAGAACATCGCGTGCGGAAGTACTCTTCAACAATAAAGTACAGAAAGTTGATCTGATTTTAAATACTATCGATTCTAGATGATTAACTTTTCAAAACGATTTTTATTCATTTGTGCTGATAACCGACAATCTTTGTTTAACAGATTAATGATTTGTGGTAAAATAATTGTTGATATGTCTGTTTTTGAAGACGTGATATAAATCTTTGTTGTGCATTTGTGCAGACATAAAGGTTCACTCGACTGATACTATTGTAGTGATATCAGGAAGTAATGAGATAAAAATGCACTTTTCTATGAAAATCTTTCAAGCGACGCCATACAATTTAAGCAATTTCTATGTTTTACGAAAATACTGTAAAATAACGAAATTATGCGTCAAAGTTCCACTACTACAGAGACAATGATTAAATGTCCATGTTACTTCTCGAGGTTTTATTTTATAAGATACTAATAGAATTGAATGCCGTATCGCTGCGCTTTTTAATTTAATGGTATGTAGAAGTCTTTTCTTGGTATTTTTTCCATTTATGTATATATATTATATATTCTATTTATATTTAGTGTTTAGACACTAAAAATAAAACACTCGCTTTCATTGTTTATGACCTTTCAAAAGCAACTACTTTAGAATAACTACTGAAACACCCGTAAAAGGGGGAGGGGGTTGCATTCCATAAAACCGGTTAAATGCATTGCATAAATTTGAAAAGAGTCTGAAAACCAGTCTTTAGGAGCTAATCTAGAGGTATTTTTTAACCAAGAAAGTTAAAAATGCTTGTTATCAACATTGAAAACGAAGAACATAACTAATATGAATTTTATAATAAGCATTACAATATAAACATTTAAAAAATAAACAAATAAACAGGTGCCACAACTGAGTAAATGGTATAACCTATGGCCAACTAGAATAAAGCAAGATTTTCTTTATCTTCGATGCTATTATTAATTTACTACTGTCTTTTCTTTCCAGCATATGTTGTGGTAAATTCACAACACAATGGACAGTTAGATACAAAAGTCGAAGGGTAATCGAAAAGATATGCAGAAGATGTGAGAAAAAAAATAAACTAAGTGCATTAAGGAACAAAACAACGAAACGCTGCTTTAATTTAAGTTCTTTTTCTCGAGGTTGTCAACAAGTAGCGATCGTACAAACTTCACACTATCAGGAAACAAAACAGTAAGGGACCGACCATTTAAACTGAAAGGGGGGGGGGGGG
>MJUU01009655.1:3013-20532 GCA_002080025.1 Modiolus philippinarum
ATGATTTTTTACGCTTTTCGGATCCATGCATTGTTATTAAAATATTCGAGTCGGATTATATACTCTGTTCTTTTTGTATATGCAATAAGTGTTTTTTAATATTTTTAAACTAGATAGCTACATCTTATAAGGTTGCTTAGAAAATGTTTGAGATGCTCTATAATTCAAGATTATCACTTGACAAATTAAATACCCCCGTCATTCTAAACCACGAAAAGGCTAGTCAACCTTGATTTCAATTGAATATTAATTAGAAATTAAAAGTATGGACCAGATAAAACATGATTGATTGCATATGACTGTGGTGTGCAAATCTGCATCAGACGAATAATTCAAACCATTCGGGAAAAGACGGCAATTCTCACACTCGTGGAAGATATCCGATCTTTAATTTTAGCCGAGTGTAAGAAGCTATTTCGTCCGTAAAATACAACGAACAAACCGAACAAACCGAAGGAAAGTAAAACTTGCCATTCCCTGAGGATTTTTCATCTGTGACGTCAAATAATTACGGAGTTTACTAGGGTAACAATTATGACGTCGACAACTTGAAATCGGAACGTTGGATTGGACGTTTACCCGCATAAGACAGCGTCTATGGGCTGTCTTACACGGGAAACAACCATTTACGAAAGAATACAGCAACTTCGTTAAACAGTTAGTAATATGAACAGCACGTTATTTGAAATAAAATGTACATAGTATAATAATGCATATGTTATTGTATTATTGTATTCAATATTAGCAATGTTTTTATTTGAATATTTATAATATAAATTAGACAAGTTCAAAGTGAGTCATGCACTCTTTCTAAATAAATCATTTTCTTACTTATTTCCTTACAAAGCGTGCAATCACCATCTGTGTACAAACATAGCGAATGTCTGTCGATTTTTTATGCAAATCAATCAGTCAATCCTTTTGTAGCTTTTTTGAAAAAGGGGGGTTTCATTCACTATTTCTAAATAAGAAATAAAATAAAGATTAAGTAATCGAGTTAGTTGCGACAAATAAATAAAACAGAGTCATATTTAGATTTTTAAAATTTAATTCATATACTTTGCGTGTTGTCTATAAATCTGACTTCCAACATACTAGGTTACGTGCTATTCGTGCTAACACTGGTTGATTTACGAAATTTAGCGCTTACTAAATATTTTTTTCGATTGTTTTGATTAAATTTAACTCATTTTGAATTCCACAACCAGGAAAAAAAATTTCTTGAAATGTATTTAAGCTTAAAATATAGCTCTTTAAAATAACATCAAATAAACGTCAATTTATCTTATAAGTGACGTAACAAATTCTGACGACATGTTTATTAACATTCAAATTTGCTAAGTAATAAAATAAATTTCGATTGTATCAATTTCTATGCCTTGAAATGCTGAAAATCATAATATTATCCATTTTTTCATTTTTTACTGATTGACCTTTGACCCGAAATTAATCTCCCTTTCTACCACATTTGATTTTTACGACAAACATTTTTGAAATGTACACGACCTAAGCTTTCCAAAAAGGTAAAGATATCGAATAGGGTATGTGGGTCATTTAAATGTTAACATTTCTGGTCTCTGCCGCTCTACTACTAGTTAAGTCTCCCGAACGTAGTTTTGGGAGACTTATTGTTTTTACTCAGCTGTTTTTATTCTTTCCTCTTCTTCGCCACTGAACTTGTCCGGAAGTTTTCTCGAAGAATATTGGTCTGATCTTTATGAAACTTCACAGGATGATGGATACCCATCCCGCGGGGTGCACTTGGGTCTTAAAAGTTTCAAAATGGCTGCCGTTGCCATGGAAACCGAACAAAGGTGGGAAAATTAAAAGTGCTCCAAATTGAACGAAACTTCACAGGAAGGATGTATACAAATAGTTAAACACATTTTAGGCCAAAAAATTTCAAAATGGCCATCGTTGCCATGGAAACTGAAAAAGAGGCGGGAAAATTAAAAGTGCTCCACATTTGATGAAATTTCACAGATGGGTTGTTTAGATCGTGCTGAACTCAAATAAAAAGCCATCTCCTGTGTCCATGGGAGGTTTGGGAGACTTTTGTGTTTGTATCCAAACACAGGAACCCTAGTTATTATGTCACCCCAGACTTTGTCGGGGTGACATGTTGTTATTCTACGTTTCTTCTGATTATTATTCTTATTTTTCTTTTTCTTCTTCCAATAATTCTTGTCCGAGCGATTATTTTTTAATGGCTTGACCAATTGATTTCAAACATTGCACAAAGTTGGAACACCATCTGAAGTTGTATGCTGCGCGTTTAAAATTTTCAAAATGGCTGCCATTTCCAAGATGGCCGCCACTTTACGTTGAAAAATTGGGGATGCTATATCTCAGGAACTGCTTGGAGGAATTAGTTCATATTAGTTCATATTTTGCATAAAAGTTCAGTAAGATGAGAGGAAGGAATCTAAGCGACAAAAATTTTCAAAATGGCCGCCATTTCCAAGATGGCTGCGAAATACGTAAAAAGTTCGACTTTGTCCGATTTCAACAAAAATCGATATCTGGGTAGATTTTGAGGTTGTGAACAAGATGGAATCATCGAATGTGGAGTCTGGGGTGACATCGGCTATTGCTTGCAATTGCAAATCTAGTTATTATTCTTTTTCTTCCGTTTTCCGCCTCAACTTTGTCCATCAGTTTTCTCGGACACCAATGATCCAATCTTAACCAAACTTCACAGGATGATAGAACCCCATCCCAAGATGTGCATTCCAGTCTTGGAATTTTCAAAATGTCGACCGGTGCCATGGAAATGGTAAAAAAGGCGGGAAAATCAAAGTGCTCAGAATTTGATGAAATTTTACAGGAAGGTTGACTTACATGTGTAGAACAGACTCCTTCTGTCCAAGACCTCAAACTGGTGGTCGGTGCCATGGAAATGGTAAAAAAAGGCGGGAAAATCAATGTCCTCAGAATTGAATGAAATTTTACAAGAAGGTTGCCTTACATGTGTAGAATTGGCTTCTGGTCTCCAAGTCTTCAAGATGGCGACCGATGACATGGAAACTTTAAAAAAGGCGGGAAAATCAAAATGCCCAGAATTGGGTGACATTTTACAGGAAGGTTGCCTAAAAAGTGTACAATTTGGTTCCGGTGTCCAAGACTTCAAAATGGCGACCGTTGCCATGGAAACGGTAAAAAGGCGGGTAAATCCAAGTGCTCAGAATTGCATGAAATTGACAGGAAGGTTGTTTAAAATCTGTGGATCCCATTTAAAGCCTTTGAATTCTGATATGGGAGTTCGTTTGGGAGACTTTTTGTGTTTGCATCCAAACACAATTAATACTAGCTATTATTATTATTCTTCCGTTTTCCGCCGCGACTTTGTCCACCAAATTTCTCGGACACTAGTGATCCAATCTTGACCAAACTTCACACGATGATAGAACCTTATCCCAAGATGTGCTTTCCAGTTTTGGAATTTTGAAAATGGCACCGGTTACCATGAAAACACCCAAAAAAGGCGGGAAAATCAAAGTGCTCAGAATTGAATGAAATTTTATAGGAAGGTTGTCTAGCACGTGTAGAATTGGGTTCAGGTGTCAAAGACTTCAAAATGCTGACCGGTGCCATGGAAATGGTAAAAAAGGCGGGAAAATCAAAGTGCTCAGATTTGAATGAAATTTTACAGGAAGGTTGCCTAACATGTGTAGAATTGGGTTCTGGTCTCCAAGACTTAAAAATGGCGACCGTTCCCATGGAAACGGTAAAAAAGTCGGGAAAATCAAAGTGTTCAGAATTGGATGAAATTTTACAGGAAGGTTGCCATACATGTATAGAATTTGGTTCCGGTCTCCAAGACTTCAAATTGGTGACCGTTGCCATGGAAACGGTTAAAAGGTGGGAAAATCCAAAGTTCTCAGATTTCAATGAAATTTGACAGGAAGGTTGTTTTGAATCTGTTGATCTCATCTCAAGCCTTTGAATTCTGATATGGGAGTTCGTTTGGGAGACTTCTTGTGTTTGCATCCAAACACAATTAATACTAGTTATTATTCTTCTTTCTTTCTTCTCGTCCGGATGAACTTGTCCTGAGTAGATCTCAGAGACCTTTTGACCTGAAGCTTTGAAACTTTGTATCATGTTAGCCCCATGTATCTCGTTGTGCATAATCTAAAAAAAATTTAGATTGGGGTCCATTAAGGGTACATTTGGGGGCTCAAATAGGGGTGGGGTCCTCCATGTTAACCCTATGGGAAAATGAAATTTAGAATTTTTTCCAACATTTTTTCACTGTATCTTGAAAACTAGTAACTGTTACTCTATGAAGCTTCATAGGAAAAATGCTTGTCATGTGAGAAAGGGTCCCACAGGTTTAGAAATTTCAAAATTAGAACCGTTGCCATGGAAACCATACAAAAATTGAAATTTTGAGAAAACGCATTTATTATTGATAATTATATTTTCATTACAGCTATATGTATTATTAAGGTTATAAGGGGAACCCCTGTCCAATTTTTTTTTTGAAATAAGGTATGAAATTCATTGTTATGGATAATGGAGCATCTGGTTGCCATGGAAACCAAGCCAAAAAGCTATAATTTTGCTTAATTAGTATTGTTGCAATGGAAACCATACAAAAAATTGAAATTTTCAGAGGACACACACGTTTATTATTGATAATTGTATTTTCATTACAGCTATATATACTATTTAGGTTATAAGGGGAACCCCTGCCCAAATGTTTTTTTAAAAAAGGTATGAAATTCATTGTTATGGATAATGGAGCATTTGGTTGCCATGGAAACCAAGCCAAAAAGCTATAATTTTGAGAAAAACATGTTTTCTGCTGTATGTTATGTTTTGATTTCAACTATATGTATAAAGTAAATTATAAGGGGAACCCCTGCTCAAATTTTTTTTCAGAGGGGGTTTTAAAATGCCCAGGAATCCGATATGGGAGTTCGTTTGGGAGACTTTTGTGTTTCGCTTGCGAACACAGTTATAACTTGTTATTCTTCCATCTTTCTTTCTTCTCGTCGCAATGAACTTGTCCGAAGCAGATCTCATAAACCATTAGACCTAGAGGTTTCAAACTTGGCATACTATTAACCCCATGTATCTAGATGTGCAATCATTAAAAAATTTTCAAAAGCGGGTCCATTAAGGGTACTTTTTGGGGTATCAAAAAGGGGTGGGGTCGTCCTTTAGTAAACCTATGGGAAAATGATATTTGAATGATTTTCATCATATACTTCACTGTTTCTCAAAAACTATTAACACTAGCTCCATGAAACTTCACCAGAAAGGTGGGGGTCATGTTAGAAAGTGTTACACAGCTTTGGAAATTTCAAAATAACTACCGTTGCCATGGAAACCATACCAAAAAATGGAAATTTTGGGAAAATAGTAGTTTCTGTTGATAATAGTATTTTAATTACAGCAATATGTATTACTTAGATTATAAGGGGAACCCCTGCCCAATTTTTTTTGGGTAAGAGTCTGAAATTGGTTGCAATGGACTAAAGAGCACTTGGTTGCCATGGAAGCAAAACCAGAAGCATATTTTTTGTTGAAAAATTGAGTTTTCTGATAAAAAAGGGAATTTTGAGAAATATGTATTAAATAGGTTATAAGGGGAACCCCTGTCCAAATTTTCTTTGGAAAGAGATCTGAAATTGGATGTAATGAACAAATGAGTATTTGGTTGCCATGGAAACAAAACCAAAAGCATATTTTTGGGGAAATTAGGTTTTCTGATAAAAAACAAGGAATTTTGAGAAATACGTATTACTTAGATTATTAGGGGAACCCCTGCCCAAATTTTTTTTGGAAAGGGTCTGAAATTGTTTGCAGTGGACAAAAGAGCACTTGGTTGCCATGGAAACAAAACCAAACTTATTTTTTGTTGAAAAATTGAGTTTTCTGATAAAAAAGGGAATTTTGGGATATATGTATTAAATAGGTTATAAGGGGAACCCCTGCCGAAATTTTCTTTGGA
This sequence comes from Modiolus philippinarum, assembly GCA_002080025.1. Taxonomy (NCBI): domain Eukaryota; kingdom Metazoa; phylum Mollusca; class Bivalvia; order Mytilida; family Modiolidae; genus Modiolus; species Modiolus philippinarum. The sequence continues at coordinate 8,976 of MJUU01009655.1, forward strand.
AAGAGATCTGAAATTAGATGTTATGAACAAAAGAGTATTTGGTTGCCATGGAAGCAAAACCAAAATCATATTTTTTTGGAAAATTAGGTTTTCTGATAAAAAACAATTAATTTTGAGAAATACGTATTACTTAGATTATAAGGGGAACCCCTGCCCAAATTTTTTTTGGAAAGGGTCTTAAATTGTTTGCAATGGACAAAAAAGCACTTGGTTGCCATGGAAGCAAAACCAGAAGCATATTTTTTGTTGAAAAATTGAGTTTTCTGATAAAAAGAGGAATTTTGTGAAATATGTATTAAATAGGTTATAAGGGGAACCCCTGCCCAAATTTTCTTTGGAAAGAGATCTGAAATTGGATGTAATGAACAAAAGAGTATTTGGTTGTCATGGAAACAAAACAAAAAGCATATTTGTGGAAAATTAGGTTTTCTGATACAAAACAAGGAATTTGAGAAATATGTATTACATAGCTTATAAGGGGAACCCCTGCCTAATTTCTGTTTGTAAAGGCTCTGAAATTGGTTGCAATCAACAAAAGAACGCTTGGTTGCCATGGAAACAAAACCAGAAGCATATTTTTATTTGTTGAAAAATTGAGTTTTGCGATAAAAAAAGGGAATTTTGAGAAATATATATAACATAGGTTATAAGGGGAACCCCTGCCCAATTTTTTTTTTGGAAAGGGCTGAAATTTGGTGTAATGGACAAAAGAACATTTGGTTGTCATAAAAACAAAACCAGAACTTATTAATTATTATCATTATTTTGTTTGTTTGAAAAATCAGGTTTTCTGATTTAAAAAAAGGAATTATGAGATATATGTATTACATAGGTTATGAGGGGAACCCCTGCCCAATTTTTTTTCAAAAGGGAGTCTGGTAATGCCTTGGTATCCGATATGGGAGTTCGTTTGGGAGACTTTTGTGTTTCGCTTGCGAACACAGTTATTACTTGTAATTATTATTACGCTTTCTTTCTTTCTTCCACCTCTTTTTGTCCGGCTTATATCCCAATGATGCCTGGACAGAAATCATTCATATTTGGTATAAAGTTGGAACACTACCTGGAGGGGTGCATGCAAGAAAAAAAATTTTCAAAGTGGCCGCCATTTCCAAGATGGCGACCAAAATACGAAAAATTCGTAATTCGTCTAATTTCAACGAAAATTGAAATTTTCTCGATTTTGCTTGGACAGAATTCAATCATATTTGTTACAAAATTGGATCACCATCTGGAGGGTGTATGAAAGGAATTTTTTTTCAAAATGGCTACAATTTCCAAGATGGCCACCACAATACGTAAAATTTCAACTTTGTCCGATTTCAACGAACATTGATTTCTAAATAGATTTTGATGCTGTGAACAAGCTGGAAGCATCGAATTGGCTGCCAGGGGCGACATCAGCTATTGCTTGCAATTGCAAATCTAGTTATTCTTCCATCTTTCTTTATTCTCGTCGCAATGAACTTGTTCATTGAAAATCTCAGAGACCATATGACCTAGAGCTTTCAAACTTGGTGGCATACTAGCCCTATGTATTTAAATGTGCAGTGAGAAAAATTTTTTCAAAGGGGGTCCATTAAGGGTAATTTTGAGGGTGTCAAATAGGGGTGGGGTCGTCCTATAGTAATCCTATGGGAAAATGATATTTGAATGATTTTCATCATATACGTCATTGTTTCTCAAAAACTATAAACACTAGCTCCATGAATCTTCATGGGAAAGATGAGGGTCATGTAAGAAAGGGTTTCACAGCATTGGAAATTTCAAAATAACTACTGTTGCCATGGAAACCATACCAAAAAATGGAAATTTTGGGAAAATAGTAGTTTCTGTTGATAATAGTTTTTTAATTACAGCAATATGTATTTTTAGCTTATTAGGGGAACCCCTGCCCAATTTTTTTTTTGGAAAGGGTCTGAAATTGGGTGTAATTGACAAAAGAGCATTTGGTTGCCATGGAAACCAAACCAAAAGCATATTTTTTGGGGAAAATCAGGTTTTCTGATAAAAAAGAAGAAATTTTGAGAAATATGTATTAAATAGCTTATAAGGGAAACTCCTGCCCAAATTTTTTTTGGAAAGGGTCTGAAATTGGGTGTAATGGACAAAAGAGCACTTTGTTGCCATGGAAACAAAAGCAGAAACATATTTTTTGTTGAAAAATTGGGTTTTCTGACCAAAAAAAAAGGAATTTTGAGAAATATGTATTAAATAGGTTATAAGACGAACCTCTGCCCAAATTTTCTTTGGAAAGAGATCTGAAATTGCATGTAATGATCAAAAGAGCATTTGGTTGTCATGAAAACAAAACCAAAAGCATACTTTTGGGGAAAATCAGGTTTTCTGATAAAAAAGAAGGAATTTTGAAAAATATGTATTGCATAGCTTATAAGGGGAACCCTGCCCAAATTTTTTTTGGAAAGGTTCTGAAATTGGGTGTAATGGACAAAAGAGCATTTGGTTGCCATGGAAACAAAAGCTGAAATGTAGAAATTGAGTTTTGTCATAAAAAATAGGAATTATGAGAAGTATGAATTACATAGGTTATAAGGGTCACCCCTGCCTAATTTTTTTTCTTAGGGAGTCTCGTAATGCCTTGCAATCCGATATGGGAGTTCGTTTGGGAGACTTTTGTGTTTCGCTTGCGAACACAGTTATCACTTCTTATTATTATTTTTATGCCTCTTATTCTTCCGTCTTCCGCCCTAATATTTGTCCGGACTTCTTCTCAGAGACCGTAAGAGCTAGGACATTGAAACTTGGTAGGATGTTGGAACACCATGTGGAATTGTGCGTTTGACCTCCGGAATTTTCAAAATGGCGCCCGTTGCCATGGAAACTGAAAAAAGGCGGGAAAATTAAAAGTGCTCCGATTTGGATGAAAATTGATACAGGTTGTCTACCATGTGTGGAATTGAATTCTGGTGTCAAAATTTTCAAAATGGCGTCCGTTGCCATGGAAACCGAAAAAAGGCGGGAAAATTAAAAGTGCTCCGATTTAGATGAAAATTGACACAGAGGTTGTCTATGATGTGTGGAATTGAATTCTGGTGTCAGAATTTCCAAAATGGCGACCGTTGCCATGGAAACAAAAAACGGCGGGAAAATTCAAAGTGCTCCGATTTGGATGAAAATTGACACAGAGGTTGCATATAATCTATGGGATTGAATTCTGGTGTCAGAATTTCCAAAATGGCGACCGTTGCCATGGAAACCGAAAAAAGGCGGGAAAATTAAAAGTACTCCGATTTGGATGAAAATTGACACAGAGGTTGTCTATGATGTGTGGTATTGAATTCTGGTGGCAGAATTTTCAAAATGGCGACTGTTGCTATGGAAACAGAAAAAAGGCGGGAAAATTGAAAGTGCTCCAATTTGGATGAAATTTTACGCAGAGGCTGCCATTCGTGTGACAAATTGAAATTGTAGGTCCATTGGGGGTTTGGGAGCCATTCTATGATCCACGAGATCATAATCATGTCTTGTTATTATTATTATTATTATTATTATTATTCTCCTTTCCGCACAAATATTTGTCCGGAGTTTTTCTCAGAGATGGTAAGTGCTAGGGTATTGAAACTTGGTAGGAAGTTGGAACACCATCTTAAGTTGTGCATATTGTCTGGAAATTTTCAAAATGGCGCCGGTTGCCATTGGAAACGAAAAAAGGCGGGAAAATTAAAAGTGCTCCGATTTGGATGAAAATCGACACGGAGGTTGCCTATGATGCGTGGAATTGAATTCTGGTGTCAAAATTTCCAAAATGGCGACCGTTGCCATGGAAACCGAAAAAAGGCGGGAAAATTAAATGTGCTCCGATTTGGATGAAAATTGTCACAGAGGTTGCCTATGATGTGTGGAATTGAATTATGTTGTCAGAATTTCCAAAATGGCGACCGTTGCCATGGAAACTGAAAAAAGGCGGGAAAATTAAAAGTGTTCCTATTTGGATAAAAATCAACAAATAGGTTGTCTATGATGTGTGGAATTGAATTCTGGTCCTCAAGACTTCAAAATGGCGCCCGTTGGCATGGAAACGGAAAAAGGCGGGAAAATTAAAAGTGCTCCGATTTGGATGCTAATTTACGCAGATGTTGGCTATCATTCTTAACTTTGAAATCTAGGTCCATGGGAGGTTTGGGAGCCATTCTATGATCCACAAGATCATAATCACATCTTATTATTATTATTCTTCCGATTTCCCTGCTTTCCGCACAAATATTTGTCCGGAATTTTTCTCAGAGATGGTAAGAGCTAGGGTATTGAAACTTGGTAGGAAGTTGGAACCCCATGTGGAATTGTGCCTTTGACCTCCGGAATTTTCAAAATGGCGCCCGTTGCCATGGAAACGGAAAAAAGGCGGGAAAATTCAAAGTGCTCCAAATTGGATGAAAATTGACAGGATGGTTTCCTAGCATGCGTACAATTGATTTTTGGTCATAAAAATTTCAAAATGGCGACCGTTGCAATGGAAACGGAAAATCGGCGGGAAAATTCAAAAGTGCTCCAAATTGGATGAAAATTGACAGGAAGGCTGCCTAGCATGCCTACAATTGATTTTTTGTCATAAAAATTTCAAAATGGCGACCGTTGCCATGGAAACGGAAAAAGGCGGGAAGATTCAAAGTGGTCCGATTTGGATGAAATTTTACACAGAGGTTGTCTATCATGTGTAGAAATGAAATCTGGTCTCCAAGACTTCAAAATGGCACCCGTTGCCATGGAAACCAAACAAGGCGGGAATATTAAAAGTGCTCCAATTGGATTAAATTTTACACAGAGATTGTCTATCATGTGTAGAATTGAATTCTGGTCTCCAAGACTTCAAAATGGCGCCCGTTGCCATGGAAACGGAAAAAAATTGTCCGAATTTGATGAAAATTTACACAGATGTTGCCTATCATTATTACATTTGAAATCTAGGTCCATGGGAGGTTTGGAAGCCATTCTATGATCCACAAGATCATAATCACATCTTGTTATTATTATTATTATTATTATTATTCCAGCCAAAGTTTGTCCGGTGAATTACTCATCGATGCATGATCAGAAGTTCATGAAACTTGACATAAAGTTGGATCACCATATGAAAATGTGCGGTAATTTTTTTTTCAAAATGGCCGCCATTTCCAAGATGGCCGCCAAAATACGTCAAAATTTCAACTTTGTCGGATTTCAACGAAAATTGATTTCTAGGTAGATTTTGACGCAGGAACAAGATGGAATCATAAAATTGGCTGCCAGGGGCGACATCAGCTATTGCTTGCAATTGCAAATCTAGTTTTTCTTGTTCTTCTTGTCTTTCCGCCTCAAAATTTGTCCGACCATTTTCTCGGAAACTGAAGGTCCGATCTTCACCAAACTTTACAGGAAGGTGGACCCCTATCCCGAAAGGTGCAAACAAGTCTTGAAATTTTCAAAATGGCACCGGTTTCCATGGAAACGGCAAAAAAGGCGGGAAAATGAAAGTGCTCAGAATTGGATGAAACTTTACAGGAAGGTTGCCTAGGACATGGGGATTGGTTTCTGGTCTCCAAGACTTCAACTTGGCACCGGTTGCCATGGAAATTGCAAAAAAGGCGGGAAAATTAAAGTGCTCCGAATTGGATGAAACTTTACAGACAGGTTGTTTTAGACATGGGGAATAGGGTTCCGGTCTCCAAGACTTCAAAATGGCACCGGTTGCCATGGAAACAGAAAAAAGGCGGGAAATTTGAAAGTGCTCAGAATTGAATGAAACTCAACAGACAGGTTGGCTATGATGTATAGAAGTGATTTTCAGCCCGAATTTCTGATTTTGGAGTTTGTTTGGGAGAATTTTGTATCAGCATCCTGATACAGTTATACATTTTTATTATTATTATGTCGCCCCAGACGAAGTCGGGGAGACATATTGTTATTGTTCCGTTTCTTTGTTATTACGCTTTCTTATTATTATTTTACTTCCAATAATTTTGTCCACGCGAGTTCTCAGAGATGACTGAACAGAACCACTTGATACCTGGCACACAGTTGGACCACCATGTGAAGTTATGCCTAACGGTGAAAAAATTTTCAAAATGGCCGCCATTTCCAAGATGGCCGCCATTTTACGTTCAAAAATAGAAGATTCAATAACTCAGCAACTGCTTTGCAGAATTTCTTCATATTTCAAATAAATGTTCAGTAAGTTGAGCTGAAGGAATTAACGGGAAAAATGTTTCAAAATGGCCGCCAGTTCCAAGATGGCCACCATTTTACGTTCAAAAATAGAAGATTTAATAACTCAGCAACTGATTTGCAGAATTTCTTCATATTTCACATAAATGTTCAGTAAGATGAGCTGAAGGATTTAACGGGAAAAATTTTTTCAATGGGCGCCATTTCCAAGAAGGCTGCCAAAATACGTCAAAATTTCAACATTGTCGGATTTCAATGAAAATTGATTTCTAGGTAGATTTTGACGCTGCGAACAAGATGGAATCATCGAATTGGCTGCCAGGGGCGACATCAGCTATTGCTTGCAATTGCAAATCTAGTTATTATTCTTTTCCTTCCGTTTTCAACTTTGTCCATCAGTTTTCTCGGACACCAATGATCCAATCTTAACCAAACTTCACAGGATGATAGAACCCCATCCCAAGATGTGCATTCCAGTCTTGGAATTTTCAAAATGTCGACCGGTGCCATGGAAATGGTAAAAAAGGCGGGAAAATCAAAGTGCTCAGAATTGGATGAAATTTTACAGGTAGGTTGCCTTACATGTGTAAAATTAACTTCTGGTCTCCAAGACTTCAAAATGTCAACCGGTGCCATGGAAATGGTAAAAAAGGCGGGAAAATCAAGGTGCTCAGATTTGGATGAAATTTTACTCCAAGGTTGCCTTGCATGTGTAGAATTGACTTCTGGTGTCCAAGACCTCAAAATGATGGCCGGTGCCATGGAAATGGTAAAAAAGACGGGAAAATCAAAGTGCTCAGATTTGGATGAAATTTTACTGGAAAGTTGCCTTGTATGTGTAGAATTAACTTCTTGCGCGGGTATGTTAAGGCCCTTTTCTAAGGAGGAGATAACTCCGTCGAGCACGTTTACGTCAAGCTGTCAATCAATCTGCGTCAAAACCAACAATCGGTACATTTTGGTTGAAATCAGCGTAATGAAGATAGAACTAATTATTTTTCAAATACATCATCATGAAAAATATCTCACTGCTCTATTTTCATAGCATTTTTGTGAGCTTAAATAAGAAAAGAACGATATTTTTGTGTTGCCGAAAAATCAGGTTGCTCCGCCCTTTTGTCCATAAATGGCAAATCACGTTCGTTCAGAAGCTTTGAATGCATGTGACGATAAACAACTGCGAAATGACTGTGGGGCGAAGAAAATGTTATCTGAGATGCTGTTTAAGTGAAGGTAAGAACGATTAATATGTATATTTACAAAGACCATATCGAATATTATCAACAATCGTCGATTTGACAAAAAACGACCACGTTGAATCGATCAGAAGCCAGTGGTCAGTTCGGTCAATCAGCTGAAATCTTCACGATATTGCAAAAATTATGCTTAGGCGTGCTGAGTGTCCCGTTCAGGGTGAATTGAAGAACCAACTCCAGGTCCAGACATCATCTATGAAAGGGCATGTTGAATAGATGTCTTTCTCGGTATTAATTTTGGCTTTTTGGAAAAAGGGGGATGGGGATTGGAGGTCCCCACAGGCACTTTTAAGGAAGGGAAGTGGGGTACCTATACCGAGAATCAAGTGCCTGTTGGTGTTGGTCGTCCGGTGCAACTGTACTACACTGGCAGTATTTGTTGAACAGAATGAGTGTGTCAACCCGTACGAAATTTTTCTGGCGTATTTGAAAATATATCCAGGCGTATTAACCAGGAATTTTCAGGGCGTATAAAAAAAGAGTATGCCAGGAATAATTCTAAAATACACCTGTATTTTCCATAGAATCAAGGTTGCTTAGGCGTATGACGCCCGTATAATTGCACGAAATATTTAAATTAGTTTAGACGTATTTTCATTTTATCCAGGCGTATTTTTGGTTAAAAATACCGGGATTTTTCCAGGCGTAAAAAATGTAGAAAATACGCCTAAAAAATACAGGCGTAATTTCTGTTTTTAATTTCCCTGGAAAAAATACAGGCGTACTTAGAATATTTTCAGGCCTAAAAATATACAAAATACGCCTAAAAAATACAGGTGTAAATTTTGTTTGGTAATACATATGTCTAAAACATTTCTCATACAATACATTTTCCTGTTAATAAATTTTCTTTACATAACCATTTTTCTGGCTATTACCATCGGTTATCAGCTATTCAGAGACAGTCCTGACATTTAAAAAAAAAAGAAATACAATATTTATTAAGACTATTTTAATTTTCAAAGCCATGAAATAAAGTAATATTGACAACTTTATATATTAAAAACAAAAACAATATGCTGATATTGAAACAAGTATATGTCGGAACATGACCCAACAAAGTTAGTGTGGCATAAAAATGTAAATGATTCAAAATATAAACTGTTATCTTTATGTGATTCTAAATTTGTAGCTGTAGATTACCAAGATGCAATTTAACCCTAATTTTTAAACATATTTAAGATTTTACACTTGATGTAGATTGAGGATTTAAAAAAGTTCAAAATTTATTCAGTCCACAGTTTTTGTCTTTTTATCTGGACTAATCTTTTTTAGTTGTTTTCTGCAGTGAGACACCTTCTCTGTTATGCCATCATTTAGCCTCTGATTAGTTGGGACTTCAAATCTTTGCTTTACACACCAAGCGATCACATATTCTGAAATAGAAATTTTAATTATACTTTACACTAATCCCAGTGTAAAAATTCTAAATTAAAGCTTACACATGTAAAATTAGCAATATTAAAGATTTGGTGAATTATACATTAAAGTTACATGTATTTAACCAGTCTACACCAAAAAATTTTTGATTCACTAGCCCAGAGGGGCTAGCAAGGTCTTGTTTATTACTAGCCAAAAAATCAATTTTAGTAGCCCACTAGGCTAGTGACTTGCAATTTTTACTAGCTCGACACTGATTTTACTTAGTCCCGAGCTTAGGGCTAGTGGCTTAAGGCACCTACTGGTATTTATGAGCAGTTCAGACCATTCTAGTTTATTGAAGATGAGGAAAATAATGTTGAAAACATATTGACACTTTGCAGAATTTTCCTAGCTTAACAATCTCTCTATCATTTTTGAGTGATGTGTCCACGAAAAAGACTCTGAAGGAAAAAAATTCTTGACATTCCCTCACTTTGTTATATGTAAATTAAAAAACTAGAAAAACTGTGAGCATTTAGCTCACTAATATATATACCCCCCATTCCCACTGTGGAAAACCCCTAAAAAACATTAAGATTCTAAATTTAAACAAAAATCAATCAAATCAAATTCTGAAATAGGAGGTGCACTCTACATTATGTCACAGACACTGAGTATGTTAAAGTTTCATGAAAAAGTTTATTTACCGGTTCAGGAGTTGAAGCAGATAAGAGGTGGGTATACATACCCACTTGTAATGTAAGCCAAGTCCATGCCTTGCTATGGGAAATCAATCAAATCAAAATCTGAAATAGGAGGTGCACATCTACATTATGTCACAAAGATTATGCTTAAGTTTCATAAAAGTCCATTCATTGGTTCAAGAGGAGTAGCGGATAAGAGATGGGTACCCTCAGGTGTAATGGACGGACGGACAACCCTATCACTATATACCCCCACTTTTCAAGCAGAGGGGTATAATAACACATACCTTTCATTATTGCAATTTTTTCCTTGTCCAACGTTGGCCTGATATCTGTTTCTTTTGACTTCTTCGGGCCTTGCCCTCTGCTGTTCCCCATTTCACTGGTAGTAAACAACAGGGGCAGGAGTTTAAGGCAGAGTTCATATCCTGGATAGCTGCTCGCTTGGATAAGGATATCACCTTCTTCAACCCAGCTGTGTTTACATAAACCTCACGGTCACCAATTAACTTTGTGGTCTAAATTGAAAAATTAGGATGTTGGAGCACTTAATGAAAGAGTAACGTTAAGTTATATGGTTTGAAATGCCGGACCTGCCCAAATTTGCCAACTGACGTCCTAGGAATTTCGCGGACTCTGTTGCTTAGAATATTCTAATACCACAACGAGCCAAGAATTTACCCCTTAACATCATAAAATATCATTTAAAAGAAAATTTTCAAAGCTGCATATTTTAAAATTTTTCAGAAAAACTCATGGTTTTGGCAAAACAAATGTTATGTAGTATGACCATTTTCCCTATTTCTACATGCATTTTATGTAAATTATTCTCTAATTCTAAATTCTTGAATCGATCATATTTTGAAAAGTTTTATAGTCTTAATGAAATCATTTTTTTTTATTTCAAATTAATTCGCATAATTACTTCAACTTTACCTTCAAGTAGCAAATATAAATTTCTATTGTTTTTGAATATTTCAATTTTGACTAGTGTGAAGTATTTGTGTCAGTTGAAAGCTCTAAATGCTTAAAATAGGGAAAGAGAGCTGTCGCTGTGGCTAAGGTCAAATTAATTTGCATGTGTATTATGAACTTTAATGAAACGTTACATACCTCACCAGAGCTGCCTGTAGAAAAAGTGCTACTCGTTTGGCTGCTTTCAGTTGAAGTTTTGAAGAAGAAAAAAGCTAATTTTGAGATTAGTGACATTAACACATTGAATTTCATTTCTTGAAAATGTGAGATGCATACTTTTTTGCCATAATGAGAAATGATTCAAGGTAAATTAATAAAAGAACCCTAGAATTAAAGTAACTTAAGTGTTTTATTTTTAAAAATGAGTCCGTTTCACTGGAAATTTAAAATATAAATGTACCATTTAGCCATTTCAGCTAACAGTAATGGGAGATAACTCTAGATTATTGTTTTGATTTGATAAAAAAGTAAAATAACATTGTATATGTGCATTTAAAATAAAATAAAATTGCTGAATAAAATGCTTATGTTATGATAATCATAATGCTACCAACAGTTACTTCTACATTCAATTAAATGGCAGTTCATGATCTAGTGTAATCACAGGTTTAAGTTTAAATTATCACTTACCCTTCATAATATTTGAAACTGAGGGGCTTCGCAAGCGCAGCATGATACGACCGCAGCATTTTGACAACAGAAGAGTACAAATAAATATGCTTCTAGTACTTGTTTGATACAATAATGTGTTTGACAAAAGTAATATGTTTGACACAATAAGTTTATATTCCCCTAATTCTAGTATTTTTTTGATGCTCATTTTCCCTCTTTAATATTTATTAAGGTCTATCATCAACACATCTGATATTAATTTTGATGTCTTTTCAATATATTGCGGGAAAATTTATTAAAAAATATCAATTCTATTATGAAAAACTTATTATAGCGGCGGAACGGCAACCGAAGGAACAAAGGACAAGATTGCATAAATCAAAGTCCAGAGACAAGGCAACATCAAGAACACCAGAAGACGGAAGACCAAAGACACTACACGCCCACAAAACACACAACCACTACACATACAACACAAAAAACTAA
>MJUU01009657.1:0-11509 GCA_002080025.1 Modiolus philippinarum
ATCAGGTGCTCCGGAAGGGTAAGCATGTCCTGCTCTGTTAACAGCACCCGCCACACGGTTAGAGGGGAAAATATTTTTGAAAGATCAGTTTGTTTAATGTCATTTTCTAACTCTAAGACATAACCAATAAAAATCCATGGTACGTGTTACTTCTCTAACCCTCAAACAGTACCATGGTGACATTTTGAAAAGGATTTGTTATTTTTTCAGTATTTAAACAATAACAAGGACTAATCGGTACAACAAACATCACTTACGAAGACAAAACTAAAATCTAAAGTATTATGTACGAGAAAATACAAAAAACTAAAGCACTGACAGTGTGAACTAACTTAAAAATCGAGAGCGACCTCAGGTGGTCCGGAAGGGTAAGCATGTCCTGCTCTGTTAACATCATGAGTGATATAAACATAGTTGGATTTGAGAAATATTAAGATCAGTTTTGATTATTTAAATGTTAAGTGTGTGGACAACACCTCTTGCTATCTAGTTTGCATAAAAATTAGTGAAACCGAAGGTTAAAAAGTTTCGCGATTTAACAAACAAAAATGGAAGGTTTAAAAAAAGAACGGGTCCAAAATATATTAGTTTATTCAAAATTCTTGAATTGAGGGCACTAACAGATTAAAAAAATTATGAGTTGCTTAAAAATAACTACAGCTAAGTGGGAAATTCAGGCAAAATACTTCAGGATCAACATTCTAGAACTGATGCCACTGTGTGGTTCAGTCCTTATCTGATTAATTATTACTTTTCTATTTATATCCTGTTGGTATTTTTTGTCTATCAGTGTTTACACGTATTTCGATTTATGATCTTACGAATATATTGATTTGATCTGTACTGAAGAGACATAAGATGTCTGCATCTGCAGAAACTGAACTAAGAGTAACGTATTTTGTTATCTAATTTTTTTATTGTTTGGATGAAAAGAAAATATTTTTTTCGTTTGTGCTATATTTTCTTTTCTTAACAATCTTTCAATCTTTTAACCACGAGGAGCCATTTTTAACTTACAAAGTAATGCAAATAATACGAAGATAAATCACCGTCACGAGTCAAGTCAAACATAACTTACTCAGCTGAAGCCATGCCAGATATCTTCATATGCAAATAAGTATTTCAATGCAATACATAGAAACGATCTAACGGTATGCCATAATCCGTCAGTACTTCTTTGTCAGGCTTAAAACAAAATGGCATACCTTTCCAAATTATTTCAACAACTTTTCTCCATCCCAATGTACAAAAAGGGATAACAGGAAACATTTAAAATGGCTGAAAATTACAATTTCATACATAAATCTGCCAAGAAACACATGAAAAACGATAGGAAATCGGGAAAGTCGGACTTGTTACAGGCACTAGCAAAAAGCCAGCGGTAGGGTTAAACCGGTTTATGGGTACATATTCCTCCCCGTTATCTGTCCTGTCTTGCTTTTATATAATAAACATATGGATAAAACCCAATACAGGTAGATAACTTACTCCTTCACCACAGTCTTAAAATGAGTAAAAAAGACGATACGTAATTTTTAAAGATGGGCCAGGGGTGTTCGCCGCTAATCTTCCGGCTAGCTAAAGGAGCCTTGTCCGCTCGTAGAACCATGTCGCATTACGGAAGAAAAATCAAACTCAAAACTTTGCGAAGGTTTTTGTCAAGAATTATCATAAATTTCAGTAGACATCGGTAGTATTAGTGAGAGGTGAGTATGTCTGTTAAATCATGTCACTAGATACCAAAGTCAAATTAACGGATGAAAGCAGAATATCTTGTCGATATCCCCTATTACGTAAAGAATGCAAGTTACATTCCAGCTCTTTTTGTTTTGTTATCAATTTCTGGCATTTGTAACAATATTTCCGTAGAAATGAGGTTAAAATGTCGTTAGAAATAAGACGTCTGTGAGTAACGCAATATTTAGATGTCAAAGGTTCATATCTATTATAAAACTTCTTAAATGTATTCAACAACTTATAGAATCTGCAACTCTGTTGTAAATGTTAGGCTGTGATATTAAGGTTACATCTATTAAAATTGTCAAGAGTAGAACAAACTCGTTCAAATTGACTAGTTGAAATATACACCGACGTAAGAAGGAGCTAGAGGAATATCGCCATCAAGAAACGGGAAATCAGTACTAGTAAAATCATAATCATCCCTGTTACCATATATTTTGATTTTTATTATACCAGAGGCATTAATGACAGTTAGATCCAGAAAAAGGTGGTATTTTGAATCATTGTTAGCCTTTTTTAATTGCAGTTCCTGTTGGTAAATGATGTCTTCATGATCTTGAAACCGGGGATTGTCAATAATAAGGATATCGTCAATATACCTGCTGTTGTCATTGAAAATAGAGATAAGTTTATAACTGATTTGTTTGGTTCCGTTTTAAGGTTTTTTTGTCGTGAAGTCCCCTTCGTAACACAACACAAAAAGATCTGCAGTTAGAGGTGCATAATTTGTACCCATATTAATACATCTGACCTATTGATAAAAAGTTGTCAAAACTAACAAAATTGTTGTCCAGCAAAAAAAAAAATTGCAGTGTATTAATCATATTATATCATCACATGTCGAGGAACAATGATTATTGTAGAAAATATTACAGAAAAATCTTTGCTTTTTTGTTAGAACAAATGAAATGAACAACAGAAAATTTAAAAGACCATTTAATAAGGTGTACAAATTTGGATTTAATCAAATTATGTGGAAAAATTGTATAACGTGTGTAGAAAAATCACAACTGTCTATGGATGAGACTGGTTTTTGTATGATTGTAGTAAATCTAAAACTTAAATAGAATTTTCCATACTTCAAAAGTAATTCACACCAGAGTTTTACATAGTTTATTCACAATATCTAATAATCAACTCTTTTAAAAAAGTAAGTGAACTAGTTGTATGGATAGATAGATTAGTAGTAGAACACTTACTGGATGGCGAAATAAAACGATGTTTGGATGGAATTTTGTAAAGCTTAGAAACCGAGTACATGGTAGGCAAGGTATTACATTTATGTGGAACTTAAAGCATTTCTGTATCCTTATATTGTGGTCTTGTTAAAGTTGTTTTCGTCCAAATTGGAAAGCTTGAAAATGTTTGACTTTTCCAGTTCGTTTTGACATCGATGTAGTATTTCTTTCAGGCGATAGCAGCGTTGTTAGAAGCCTTTTCAACAGATACAAACACGTATTTTTTTTACCAAGATCCTTCAATTTTGATTTAATTCTACAACATTTAACAAACATACAAACAAATTTTTAGAAACTATGAATGTCCAAGTTAATAATGGCATTTATACATACTTTGAAAAAAAGAACAAACTATTTTGCAATACTCAAATTATGCATTAATATTTGTACCCACAGTCCTCTTATGAAACTATCGTTATTCCAGGTCTCCTTTCTCCTCCTCCTGTTTACCGATTCCTTGGATAAGAGACGTAGTCTGTTTAATATTGCCTCTGATGATCATTATAGGTGCTGTGATAATATGTGCAAAGAGGGGTCAACCGAAATGTTTATATGACTGTGAGATGATTTATAAAATATAAGGCAATTCATTGTTAGATTTAAAATTATAGACATATACCCTATAAAGTAAATATTTTACTTTGATTTTGCTTTGAATCAGTTTAAAATTTTCAATTTGATTATTGTATACTTGATATTGGACAATATCAAACGATTTTTTATGTCCGGTTTTCACTTACTTTTATATGAAAGTTGGTTTAACATCAGGTCAATCAATTGGACGAATGCCAAGATCGGTCATATTTAAACAAGCATTATTTTCTCCAACGACACAATGTAATCGATATGCATGATTTATTTTTGCAGGTAATTTTGGTCTATGGTTGTTTAAAGGCAGTGTTCTAGGCTTTGATATCAGATAATTGCTAAACATTGAACGATCCAGCTATGCCACGTCTAAATGAAGGCCAACAATACCATCCATCGATTGGAAGCCGTTGAATAAAATATGACCTAAATACCATTTATCGACTATTGAACGCGTGCGACAGCAGGAATGTACAATAGAAATCCCAAGGTCAGGCCGAACAAGAGTGACACTCGGTAGATCCAGAGGCACACTGCAAGGAACAATTCTCCACAAGCATATCTGCCCCTTAATCTATACTTAGGTAGGTGGAATATCAGACTAGACAATAGAAAACCGCTTATAACATGCTGGGGCAAACCAGTTGTTATTAAAATAGCAGCACACTCCAATGGACTCAGACAGACATGGTAGCCCAGCAGTGATGGAGAACTGTTTCGTTCAGTGATGAATCTGGGCTCCAATTACTATATGCAGATGTTAGGTCAAGGTTGAGAGAAGATGAATTGAAAGTTTTTTACCAGGTATATATGAGAGGCCGACCGATTTGGTGGTGTCGATAGGATGTTGTTGATAGCTAAATATTATACTGAGAGGAGCTTAAAAACAGCAATTTGACGGCAGATCTTTGATATTATTAAATACTGAAACAACACGTCCTTCCATTGTTGATTTATGGAGGAATATTCCAACAACTCAACACTAACCCGCTAGCAAGAATAACAACTGCTTAACCACAAATATTCAGGTACTTCTTATCCATCCAAGTAGCTAGAACCCGAAGAGCACATTTAAGACAAAGATGAAAGACTCGTTCGACATCGACAACCAGCATCGCAATCGATACAACAGCTTGTAGTTGCGTAACAGGTAGAAAGGAGAAACATTTCACGTTAAGTGATCAGGAATCTGACCTCATCAATGGATTTCCGACAGTGTTGACCTTGACCTGAGAATGTTCTTTTAACTTTGATGGAAATGGAAGCTGTGAACTTTGATGTGACTTTCAATGAATTTATTTACATCAAATCACCTTTCACAAGTATTTGTTTAAACGTGTTCGAATTATTTGAATAATTGTTCAATTTACATCGAATAATGCTCAATAACTGTGAAGCTCAAATAAAACTAGATTTGCAATTGCAAGCAATAGCTGATGTCACCCCTGCCACCAATTTGATGCTCCCATCTTGTTCGCAGCGTCAAAATCTAACTAGAAATCAATTTTCGTTGAATCGGACAACGTTGAAATTTTGACGTATTTTGGCGACCATCTTGGAAATGGTGGCCATTTTGAAAAATTTTGGTGGTGCATGCACATCTTCTCATAGTGGTCCAACTTTGTGCCAAGTATCAATGAGTTCTCTTGAAGCATCTTAGAGAAAATCACCGGACAAAAATAGGTGGAAGAAAGAAACAATAATGAACTAGATTTGCAATTGCAAGCAATAGCTGATGTCGCTCCCTGGCAGCCAATTTGATGATTCCATCTTGTTCGCGGTGTCAAAATCTAACAAGAATCAATTTTGTTGGAATCGGGCAATTTTGAAATGTTGATGTAACGTGGCGGCCATGTTGGAAACGGCGGCAATTTTGAATTTTTGTTTTCGGTGCATGACCATCAACCAATGGTGATCCAACTTTTTGCCAAATATGAATGAATTCTGTCGAGGTTTGTTTGAGATTTTATGATTTTCATTGAAATCCGAAAAATTTCAAATTTTGACGTAACTATGCTGCCATCTTGGAAATGGCAGCCATTTTGAAAATTTTTTTTGGTGGAGGTACAACTTCAAAAGGTGATCCAACTTTGTACCAAATATGAATGAATTCTGTGCAGGCATCATTGAGAACTGGCGTGGACAAAAAAGAGTTGGAAGAAGGAAACAATAATAATAATAATAATAATAATAATAACTAATAATAAAGAAACGGACAAAGAACAATATGTCGTCCCGACTACATCAGGGGCGACATTATAATAATAATAATAATAAAGACACAGACAAAGAACAATATGTCGTCCGACTTCGTCTGGGGCAACATAAAAAAACTAAAGGGATACACCTGAAAGAGGCAAATAAACTGGGATAGACAAACAGTGGAGTAAAGAACTGAGAAACTGACTATTATATGAGTGTAATTGATTTTTGACGGCGCCAATAAAATTATCGAATAAACGGGTGGATATCTCAGCTGTCCTCAAGATAATTTATGATTATTGCAATAGTGTGATTGTTCAGTGGTCTTCTTGAAGATAACATTCCAAACAGCACGCCCTAAGTAGTTGAAAATATAGTATATTCTTCCGGATCAAGTGGATTACGATATTTCTCCAGTTCGAGATAGTTAAATTTGTGATTTTCAACATTCGAGCTTTAGCGAGCATGTTAAAATCAGAAATTTAACTATCGAGAATGGGGAAATATCGTAATCCACGAGCAATTGGAAGGATATATTGTTTCTCCAATGACTTTTACTGTGTTTCAGGTGCATATCCAATGGTTCAGCACGGTTGTCAACGTTTGCCGTGCTATCTGAACGCCTAGTAACGATGACGTCACAATAGACTTTATGAATGAAATGAAACGTCGCGGGAAACATCACGCAGAATTTACGTATTTTTAACCAACACGCTAAGAATTGGAGAATGAGTATTATATAGGACTGTTGATGTTAACCGTTTTCAAAAAAATATGTTCATTTTAATACTTCCGTCTCGATCGCTTTTTTGTCAACAGTAATAATAAAAAAATTAAGCATTGGAATGACAACCATTTTCATGATACTCTACTTTTTTAAATAATTGTGGCAGGCAACCATCCCAGGAGCCTTCTTTTCTCACGGAGAAAAAACATTTAGCCATCTGGATTTCAGCTTCCGCTACATAGACGATATATTTTCTCTTAATAATCCAAAATTCAATTAATATTTACACCAGATCTATTTTGATTAGTTTGAAATGAAAGAGACTATTGATACACCTACTTCAGCTTCGTACTTAGCTCTTTTGATATACATTGACGAAAATGGACGCTTGAAATCTTAGCTTTATGACAAACGTGATGATTTTACTTCCCAGTTGTGATTTTTGCCTTTTTGAAAGGAAATTTACCTACCTCTCCAGCCTATGGAGCGCACATTTCACAGTTCTTTAGTATGGAGCATGTAGTTTATACAGTGATTTTTTAATAAAGCAAAAACACTGTTCCAAAAGCTGCCAAGTCAGTGATTTGTTCAGCCTTTGTTACATTCATCCCTTCAGATATTCCATGGCCGTCACCATGGAATCATTGAAAGATAGGACGTGTCTGTGTCTCAAATGAAAACGGACATTTTCAGCTGGATTTCACGTCTTCATCGATTTGACATAACCAGTTTTTACTCAACCCTGGATTGACTCGTTCATTGTGTGACGAATGCAGCTGACAGAGCAGTACATGTTTACCCTTCCGGAGCACCTGGTGTCATTCCCATTTTTCATGAGAGTTCACATTATGAGTATTTAGGTTCTTAATGTCGTCTTTTTATGTCCGTGAATTGTGACTGTCTCACGTCTTTGTTTTGTCTTTGTTTTTTTCTGTGTTGTCATTTTTGCCATTTCTTTGGACTTTGATTTTTGCGACCATCACCTCCTAGTTCCTTCGGTATTCTACTGTCATTTATGCGTATTATGAATGAGATAGTGATCACGGTATTTGACTGACAGCTTGTATGTAACAATCAGCTCATCATATCATGAAACAATGGCAATAGAATACCAGAGGAACAAAGGAGTGGAATGTACAAAAATCGAAGTCCAAAGATATTGCTAAAACGAAAACACAGAAACACTGACGCTAGACACAGAAAACAATGACGTTAGACAGATACAAAGCAAAGAAATAGAAATCACAACATTCAAAACAAAGGCACTCATAGTGTGAACTCCAGTGAAACTGAAAGTGACATCAGGTGCTCCGGAAGGGTGAGCATGTCCTGCTCTGTTAACAGCACCCGCCACACGGTTAGAGGGGAAAATATTTTTGAAAGATCAGTTTGGTTAATGTCATTTTCTAACTCTAAGACATAACCAATAAAAACCCATGGTACGTGTTACTTCTCTAACCCTCAAACAGTACCATGGTGACATTTTGAAAAGGATTTGTTATTTCTTCAGTATTTAAACAATAACAAGGACTAATCGGTACAACAAACATCACTTACGAAGACAAAACTAAAATTTAAAGTATTATGTACGAGAAAATACAAAAAACTAAAGCACTGACAGTGTGAACTCCCTTAAAAATCGAGAGCGACCTCAGGTGGTTCGGAAGGGTAAGCATGTCCTGCTCTGTTAACATCATGAGTGATATAAACATAGTTGGATTTGAGAAATATTAAGATCAGTTTTGATTATTTAAATGTTCAGTGTGTGGACAACACCTCTTGCTATCTAGTTTGCATAAAAATTAGTGAAACCGAAGGTTAAAAAGTTTCGCGATTTAACAAACAAAAATGGAAGGTTTAAAAAAAGAACGGGTCCAAAATATATTAAGTTTATTCAAAATTCTTGAATTGAGGGCACTAACAGATTAAAAAAATTATGAGTTGCTTAAAAATAACTACAGCTAAGTGGGAAATTCAGGCAAAATACTTCAGGATCAACATTCTAGAACTGATGCCACTGTGTGGTTCAGTCCTTATCTGATTAATTATTACTTTTCTATTTATATCCTGTTGGTATTTTTTGTCTATCAGTGTTTACACGTATTTCGATTTATGATCTTACGAATATATTGATTTGATCTGTACTGAAGAGACATAAGATGTCTGCATCTGCAGAAACTGAACTAAGAGTAACGTATTTTGTTATCTAATTTTTTTATTGTTTGGATGAAAAGAAAATATTTTTTTCGTTTGTGCTATATTTTCTTTTCTTAACAATCTTTCAATCTTTTAACCACGAGGAGCCATTTTTAACTTACAAAGTAATGCAAATAATACGAAGATAAATCACCGTCACGAGTCAAGTCAAACATAACTTACTCAGCTGAAGCCATGCCAGATATCTTCATATGCAAATAAGTATTTCAATGCAATACATAGAAACGATCTAACGGTATGCCATAATCCGTCAGTACTTTGTCAGGCTTAAAACAAAATGGCATACCTTTCCAAATTATTTCAACAACTTTTCTCCATCCCAATGTACAAAAAGGGATAACAGGAAACATTTAAAATGGCTGAAAATTACAATTTCATACATAAATCTGCCAAGAAACACATGAAAAATGATAGGAACTCGGGAAAGTCGGACTTGTTACAGGCACTAGCAAAAAGCCAGCGGTAGGGTTAAACCGGTTTATGGGTACATATACCTCCCCGTTATCTGTCCTGTCTTGCTTTTATATAATAAACATATGGATAAAACCCAATACACGTAGATAACTTACTCCTTCACCACAGTCTTAAAATGAGTAAAAAGACGATACGTAATTTGGAAAGATGGGCCAGGGGTGTTCGCCGCTAATCTTCCGGCTAGCTAAAGGAGCCTTGTCCGCTCGTAGAACCATGTCGCATTACGGAAGAAAAATCAAACTCAAAACTTTGCGAAGGTTTTTGTCAAGAATTATCATAAATTTCAGTAGACATCGGCAGTATTAGTGAGAGGTGAGTATGTCTGTTAAATCATGTCACTAGATACCAAAGTCAAATTAACGGATGAAAGCAGAATATCTTGTCGATATCCCCTATTACGTAAAGAATGCAAGTTACATTCCAGCTCTTTTTGATTTGTTATCAATTTCTGGCATTTGTAACAATATTTCCGTAGAAGTGAGGTTAAAATGCCGTTAGAAATAAGCACTATGAACCAAAAAAATGACTGTCTTTACCAGTGACAGTCATTTTCTGACCGTCATCGACTGCCAAAAACTGAAAAAGACTGTGAAATTTACCGTAAATGTTTGTTAGAGACTTCCATTGACACTGACAGTCGTTGACAGAATTTTACTATGTCTGCCCATGACTGTGTCGGACTGCTGGTGATACTGACAGACGATATCAGACTTTATGAAAAATTACCTGGACTGTCAATGTCTGTGGCCATCACTCACAGTCAAGAACAAACACTTTAAACTCTTATCTGTCTGACAGTGACTGTCAACATCACATACAGACATTGACAAACATTTTAAAATATTACCTAGACTGTCAATGACTGTCATTGTCAGCTGCAGTCATGGACAAATGTTCTCAACATTTACCTTGTCTGTCATTGACTGTGGGCATCATTCACAGACATGGACAGATATTCTCAACATTTTACATTTTCCCTTCTACATGTTTTTTCTGCAATATTTAAAACTTTTAAACTCAAATTCCAATCATGTTAACTTTTTCGTATTTCAATTTAAAACATTTATTTTTATATTCTTTCCTCTTTGATTTCCTGATACATGAAGCAAGGACTCATAATCTCAATATACGTCCTTTTTTGAAGGTTGCAGACAATTTCCTCAAGATAGTTTTTATTATTGGTGTTCTTAAACTAAAACCTTAAACTCTCTAAAATCAACGTTTCTAAAAATAATTCCACAAAACTGAAGAAAGTACATCTACTACCTTTATTTTCCGTGAAACGAATGGAGAAAATGAGAAAAAAAACTGCATGTTTCTTGTTATCTTAAGTAGCAAAAAATTGTTTAAATAATTCAAGGGTAATATAAACCTCTTTTAATGAAACATTCTTCAAGATTGAGGGACAGGAGGTCTTAGTGACGACAGGATCAGCCATTTTATAGAGCGAGGATTCTGGGTCGGAAAATTGCATCAGTGTCATTTTCTGGAACTCAGGATTGAAAATTGCTTGTTACGGAATTCCGAGATCGGAACAACCTTTTATCTACCTTCAGTATCTGTATACACTATTAGCCTGGGATCCTGGTCCGTTTGCTGTCGCTGCACCAGGCCTTGCGCGGTAGCCAGCTTGGGCCAGGATCCCAAGCTTTATACACTATGTTTATGAATTTCCAATATTTTGATTCGATCTACACTGAACAGAAATTATTTGTTGAAATGGTCAAATGTAAAAACTAAATTTGCAGTTAACTTGGGTAATTTATTATTTATTACAATCTCTGTATTTTTACAACAATTTATTGAGGTGTGGAGGGACATCTTATACGGGACACTGGGATCAGATATTTATTCAGCGGGAATTCGTGCCAACCTCTTTAACCACAAGAGGCATTTTTGAAATTGAACTTGAAACTCAAACGATTAATTATTTGGATATGTCAGTTTTAAACTGATATGGTAGCATCTCGCACTATCAACGAAAAATGTACTGTCCCAGGGACAATATACGCCAATGTACCTAACTGTCCATAACAGGACTGTAAAGTTGTTTTTTTTGTACTGCGTATTTCCTTGCATACAATTTTGAGGAAGAGATATTGAGCAGAAAACTCGGATATATTGTTTCCTGTATCTTTTATATTTCATGAAAGATACATAATAAATTAATTAATTAATTAAATCAAATTAGACGCTGACATAATTGAGGAAAAGAGCAAAATATTTGTATAATTGTTTGCAAGATATTTATATGATTTCGCCGCAAAAATTCATTGTAATTAGAGGAAAATAAAATTCAAAAGGTTATTATATATCCGAAAAT
>MJUU01009658.1:0-13435 GCA_002080025.1 Modiolus philippinarum
AAATTTATTCCTCATCAGCAGCACTAGAACCCAAACAAAGGAAATCTAATTTCAAAAAAAGATATAAAATGCATAAAACCAAACGAAATCCGAATAATCAGTAATATCAAATATAGCTAAGGACAAAACTACGATGGAGGGAGTTTATCCTTCGGTTTTAGAATTTAAATAAATTTAGATAATAGTAATTGAACAAAGTGTACACATGAGATATTATCTCATGTACAAGTACACCATATCTAAGAAAAATAAAGAGCTAATAATAATGAACTCTTTATATAGTATACGTTTGCCATTGTAAATACTGATCAATGTTACCGATGCGATTTATTGATATTAGTTAAAGGTATTATACCACCATTGATTTTTCCCTATTTGTCATTGTTAAACTGAGAACCATAGCACATTTACTGTCGTTTTGAATAAAGCGAAACTTCTTAACTAATTAATTAGATATATTATGAGCCTCCACAAAAATTTTTAGGACAACTTTCATTTAACATAAGAAAATGCCCTCCAATGGAAGTATGCTACTATCAAAAATCAACTTTCACTTTCACTGCCAACCCGTGAAATGGTCATGTCATTGTTTTTACCAAAAAAAACCATTACAACTAATAGGAAAAAAATAAAGATTTTTGGGGGTACCTAAGATGTCCAGCTTTCAAATAGTATGCATGTTAATCACATTGGATACAGAACTATTTCAATCATCCCATAGAAATGTCCATACTCCATTGATAAGTACTAATTTAACCTTTGGCGGAAGAATTTCCTTTTGGTGGTATGATACCTAAAGGGCCTCTTTTTTCTTATAAAATTATTTTTTATCATATATATATTTTCATCTATGTTTTTTCAGTAATTCTGCAAAGTTTGATTAAGATCTGGTGAACACTTTAAGAGAAATTTACAAAATAATGAGACTCTATATCACGGTATCACAATTTTAAAGTAAGACTTTTATGATAAAAGTTGGACACTTATAACCGGCTGGACACGTTATAACTTGTGACCTAGACATCGTAGTCAACCTCAAACTACGAGATATCTACTCAAAAGGTCCAAATTTCGTGAGCCCCAGCACATCAACTGGAAGTACAACTGCAAGATTTTGATGGAGGCAGTTGAAGACTATGCTAGGAAGTGGGCAAAGAAAGAGAGAGAGGACGTTGAGACATTGTCCGACTGGATCAGGTCCATAAAGTCATTAATTGTAAATCGCATCCGACGCCTACAAACAGCTATGAAATCCAGAAATCCCACTATATTTGAAGATCCCCTTGTAGGAAGAACTCTGTCTCCATAAAAATTACATCATTGTCCCTGCAGACAAAGCTTCTAACATCATACTGTTTGTGTGTAAGAGACACTATCTCGACTGCCTTGTGAAGGAGACTGGCATCGACAGTTCATCTGGAAACCTACTCATACCCCTACTACAATATCGAGGGATGAGATTGTAAAAAATCACACTTCAGTGTTAGCATCATTTGGCATAAAAGCTAATGATGAATACAATCAACTCCCTTACATCTATTGAGTACCTAAACTTCATAAGAATCCATACAAACAGACATTCATTGCCGGGTCTTCCAGATGCACCACTAAGCCTCTTTCACAGCTTCTCACTACTTTGTTGACCGCAGTAAGAGATGGCCTGAAAATTACTCTAATAAAGCTTACTCCACAAGCGGTGTGAATAAAATATGGATTCTTAAAAATTCAAAAGATCTCCTTGATCAGCTATCCTCAACCAGTTTTACCCATTGCCATAGCATTCAAACTTTTGACTTTTCTACACTTTATACAACAATGCCACACAATAAACTGAAAACAGAAATTGCAGTTTTAATACATCAATGTTTCTGCACAAAAAATGGAGAACGCAGATACACCTATTTAGTTATAGGGAAAGACAAGATATATTTTGTTAAGAACCACACTGATTCAAACAAGAAGTACACTGAGACTGACGTAATCAAAATGTTAGAATTTTTGATCGACAATATTTTTGTCGAATTCGGAGGTCGTGTTTTCCAACAGACAATAGGGTTTCCTATGGGAACAAACGGTGCGCCGCTTTTAGCTGACCTTTTCCTTTACTCGTACGAGGCCAAGTTTTTACAAGGGCTTTTACCATGTATTTGTAGAAACTTTGTCTCATGTGCATTAACTCCATATACTTTCATTCATCATTTATTCAAAGAAAACAAAAACATTTAGCCCAGTCCTTTAATTTCAGCTTCCGCTACATAGACAACGTACTTTTTCTTAATAATCCTAAATTTAAGGGGTATTTACATCAGATCTATCCAAATGAGCTTGAAATTAAAGAAACAACTGAAACACCTACTTCAGCTTCGTACCTAGATCTTTTATTGTATATATCACGAAGATGTACGTTTGAAATCTAAGCTATATGACAAGCGTGGTGATTTTAATTTCCCAAATGTGAACTTTCCCTTTCTTAGCAGCAATATACCTACCTCTCCAGCCTATGGAGTGTACATTTCTCAGTTGATTTGTTACTGTCGAGCGTGTAGATTGTACAGTGATTTTTTAACAGAGCAAAAACAGTCCCAAAAGCTGCTTAGTCAGGGATTTGTTCAACCTATGTTAATTTCATCCCTTAAGAAATTCTATGGCTGTCACCATAACATCATTGAAAGATATGACGTGTCAGAATCCCAAATGAAAGTGGACATTTTCAGCTAGATTCACGTTGACTACGGACTTTGACATTTTCCCGGGTTCAATTACTCACAGTGTGACGGTTGCTATTGCATGTAACAGAGCAGGACATACTTACCCTTCCAGAGCACCTCTCAGTTTCAATGGAATTCACATTGTGAGTGCCTTTGTTTTGAATGTTGTAATTTCTGTTTCTGTGCTTTGTATCTGTCTAATGTCATTGTTGTTTGTGTCTAACGTCATTGTTTTCTGTGTTTTCGTTTTGGCCGTGTCTTTGGACTTCGATTTTTGTAAATTTCACTCCTTTGTTCCTTTGTCAGTGACTGAATGAATAACATTTCAACAAGTGTCCTAAATACAACTTTTTTGTGGTTTAAAAGGACGGCTTAACTATATATTTGGCTTTATTTTAAATGTAAGACCTATTTTGTAAATAACTGGGTGGCATAGCCCCCTCCCCAACCCCAACCTCCATATATCATTATTATCCAAGTAATGTGTTTTTTATTAGCGAAACCTGCACTGATATCAGTTTAATTTATTATTCACAATAACCTTAGTTGATAAGTGTATAGATATGAAGCATGAGGTCCATCAAATTGTTAAAAGCTGGTCAAATTGTATATTTTTTAAGTTTGGTCATATTTAGAATATACGGCTGGTCAGATATAATTTTCCTAAAATCTAGAAAAATTCTTAAAAATGCTGATATTATTCATTTTTCAACAATGACGGGAAAAATGTGACACAAAGGTGGTTATATGCAACAGAAAGTGTCAGTTTATTTACATAAATTGTTATTTTTAGATCACTCATTTTTAAATTTCTTTTAATCATTCAGAAATATCCTTATTCCACAACCTTAAATAGCCTTTATTTCCCACTAGAATAGATTTCTAGTGCTCTTTTTTTTGCTGATAAATTACATGCACTATACATTGTATATCATTGGTTTATATGCCATATTATAAGAAATTCTGTCAAAAATACTTTGACACTTTGAAAATTAGTATCACTACATCCTTCGGCTAATACCGTCAAAACTGAACATTATGAAAAAAAATATGAAAATGCAAAATTAAGGTCTGAAATTTCAATTACTTGAATTTGTTAGCTATTTATTGCTTAAACACAGTGTATACTGCATTTTGCAGTGACTTGAATGCAATTAATTATGAAAAATAAAATTTCCAGTCATTCTGGTATGGATATATCAGGTATACTGCATTTCCGGATTGAATCACTCACAGTGTGACGGGTGCTGTTAACAGAGCAGGACATGCTTACCTTTCCGGAGCACCTGATATCACTCTCAGTTTCACTGGAGTTCACACTGTGAGTGCCATTGTTCTGAATGTTATAATTTCTTTTTTGTATCTGTCTAACGTCATTGTTTTTGTGTCTAACGTCATTGTTTTCTGTGTACTCGTTTTTGCCCTGTCTTTGGATTTCGATTTTTGTGAATTCCACTCCTTTGTTCCTTCGGTATTCTCCTTCCGATGTTTTAAAAATTAGTTAAAGAATTGTCATGTAGGAACAATTAGAAATAAACACTTCAACTTGAATATTTTATGTTTTATGTGGTATATATCTATTGTAATAAAACAACGGCAGTAGAATACCGAAGGAACAAGGGAAGCGATGACTACAAAAATCGAAGTCCAAAGACATGGCAGAAACGGTAACAGATAAAAACAAAGACAAAACAAGGAAATGAAGACAAATGAAGAATCCAGTCACTCCGTCTCACTGGTATTTCAGGTCATCGTTTCAGCCTTCAAATACACGAGAGTTCCTAGCTCGAAAGTCCAGTATTTCTTTACTTGTTCCCTTTTATGCAAATACAAAATATCGATTCGGAAGTAATTCATTATCAACGATGTTTGCAGGGTCAGTTACTCTACTGCATTTTACCTTGCCTTGCCTTCGCAAATATCTTGCATTGCAAATATAAAATGCGAGGATACTAGTAATCAGTATAACATTTTACAGACCTAGTGTCTGTTGTTGCTTTTTGCTTATCGTGTTTATCATCAGAATTAAATTAACATGTTAAGTCCGTTTAACAAACAAAATGTACAACTTTGTTAAATCGTGAATTTCTTTTTTTTAATGTACTTAAATATCGTTATACGATAAAAACATTATACTAGGAAGATATTCTTAGGAAAACATTTTCACGGTTGTTTTGACATTGGAACCACAGAATATTATACTAGGAAGATATTCTTAGGAAAACATTTTCACGGTTGTTTTGACATTGGAATCACAGACCATTATACTAGGAAGATATTCGTAGGAAAACATTTTCACGGTTGTTTTGACATTGGAATCACAGAAAATTATACTAGGAAGGTATTCTTAGGAAGACATTTTCACGGTTGTATTGACATTGGAATCACAGAACATTATAAACTTACACGTGGATTGTCACAGATTGTCAGTGTATTGATTTACTTACTACAGGTTTCCAATAAAAACACAATGTATTTCCATATGTCTTTCATTCTATACGGCGATCTCAACTGATTTCAACTTGGCTGTAATTTAAAATATGTAAATTAAGTAAACATTACAATCTGACCGTTCTAAAGTGTAAAAGGTAGACAAGGAACTGTGCTGTTATAAACTCTTGTTTTCATCGAGGTGAATAATTTGTGCTTTTAAAACACAATTTTGTTGTGTATATAAAACTACTACTACATCATCTCCCCCATAGGTTTAACAAAGTCGCAAGATATCTGTATTCAGCCCATCTGAATTGCATTCTACTGCATCGATTATCCCATGTTTTTAAGTTAAGTCGACATCTCCCTCATGCAAAGCTCTGTCCTTAGATTATTTTGGTTTTCCATTTAGATTATATTGGTTAATTTGTTCTCTATCAGTTTTAAACATCTCTGTTGTCTTCCAAATGTTCAAATTTTGTCTGCACTGCAGAGACATAAGTTGTCGAAATGGCCATATGCACAGTTTTAATTTACAGTAAGTTCGGTATTTAGTTATTTATCCACAAGGTCTGAAACTGGATAAAACAAACATAGATTCTAAATATTGTGCTTTCTGAACATAACTATCATCGTTGATAGTATAACCTAGAGCTAATTATAAAATGTGTGATTTTGATTTCACTATTATTAATTTCCTTTTCTTGATAACAATTGTCCTCTGGCACCACCCTTTGGAGGTGTATAAATCAAAATGTACGATTCGACATGTCTCCACTTTTAAAGGCATTTCTGGTCGTCGTTGTAAAAATATGCAAGATACTATTTATATTCAAAAAAAAATTACAGAAATTCGAAGACGGTAAAATAATGTGGGACTTTCTCCAAGTGCTTTAAAATCAAATGAGCTGAAATTTTTAAACGTATACTAGCTTCTCAAGGATAATGCCGATATCTACTGGTCAGGAATACAAAAATGATTCATTGTAAGTTTAAGTTTTTCCTTTTATTTTTCTGCCTAAGCCCAGTAAAGTGTTACAAATAGACTAGAGTCATTATGTTATCCGGCAGTTTAATGCCATGTCCGTGTAACAACAATTCAAATTCATAAAACTTTTTGAAATGTTAAAGTTTTAAAAGTTTGACCAAGAATCTAAAATATCAAAATCTCAAAGTGAAGAAAAGTTTTGAAATTTTAACAATTTTAAAAATTTCAAACATTTCACGAAAGGATATGGAGTAAATGAACATGAGACCATAACACATATGTTAACTCCAACTACAATAATTTAAATGAGCTATATTGCCATTTCGGAAATTTAATCAGCAGCACTAGAACCCAAACAAAGGAAATCCATAATTTAGAAAAAATGTTAAAATGCTTAAAACCAAACGAAATCCGAATAATCAGTAATATCAAATATAGCTAAGGACAAAACTACGATGGTGGGAATTAATCCTTCGGTTTAGAATTTACGTAAATTTAGATAAAAGTAATTGAACGAAGTGTTCACATGAGATATTATCTCATGTACAAGTACACAATATCTAAGAAAAATAAAGAGAATACATCTCTACCACGGGGAATTGTTTTACCAACTCCACACTGCAATAAATAACTAAATACCGAAGTTACTGTTAATTTATTTTCTGCATATGCGCATTTCGACAAATTATGTCTCATCAGTGCAGATAAAACCAAACATTTGGAAGTCCATTTACCAAAGAACGTGTAAATCTGATAGAGAACAAATAACCAAAAGGATCTAAACAGAAAAGCCAAAATTCAGCTAAGGACAGAGCTGTGCATGATGGAGATACTCCTTAGTTTTCAACATTATTTTGTAAAATTTAGATATTGCAATTTTCAATAAAGTCGGTTTTCGGGTCAGCACCGAAGTACTGACTACTGGGTTGGTGAATACCCTCGGGGACTAACAGTCCACCAGCAGAGGCATCCGCCCAGTGGTAATAAATAACTAAATACCGAAGTTACTGTTAATTTATTTTCTGCATATGCGCATTTC
Source organism: Modiolus philippinarum (assembly GCA_002080025.1). Classification (NCBI taxonomy): domain Eukaryota; kingdom Metazoa; phylum Mollusca; class Bivalvia; order Mytilida; family Modiolidae; genus Modiolus; species Modiolus philippinarum. The sequence goes on from MJUU01009658.1 coordinate 7,169, forward strand.
GACAAATTATGTCTCATCAGTGCAGATAAAACCAAACATTTGGAAGTCCATTTACCAAAGAACGTGTAAATCTGATAGAGAACAAATAACCAAAAGGATCTAAACAGAAAAGCCAAAATTCAGCTAAGGACAGAGCTGTGCATGAGGGAGATACTCTTCAGTTTTAAACAATATTTGGAAAATTTAGATATTGCAATTTTCAATAAAGTCGGTTTTCGGGTCAGCACCGAAGTACTGACTACTGGGTATAATAAAAGTACAATAAAAGACAAACTCCTGTACTTTTCATACCTTTTTCATGCTAAAATTCATCAAGTTTTTGCTTCAGGAATTATATAACTCCTGCCAAAGGATATAACGGTGTAAAATTTTCAAAACACTGAATTGTTTTTGTCATTTTTAAAGACTGAGTTTAAACCACTGATTAAAAAATCTAACTTTTCTACCTATTCTATGCTAAATTTGATGATTTTTTTATTTTGCAACATATCAAACTCCTTCGCAAGGATATAATGAAGTAAAATTTTCAAAACACTTCATTGTTTTTGTGATTTTTAAAGAGTAAGTTTAAACCGTAAACTTAAAATTATACTTTTCATACCTCTTAAATGCTAAAATCAATGAAATTTTTAATTTCACAAATTATAAAACTCCTTGGAAAGGATATGATGAAGTAAAAGTTTTAAAACACTGAATTTTTTTTATCATTTATAAGACTGAGATTTTGTTTTTAAACTGCTTTTCAAATTATTTTTTTTCATACCAAATTTCAGGATTTTTTAATTTCGAAACAGAGTACACATCAAGTTATATGAAAATAAAAATCTTTGCTCTAGAGATTAGTTAAATTGAATATTCTTTTTAAACTAAGTCTAAAACGGCGATATTCACAACTTTTAACTGGTGACGGGGAATATAGACAGTCGAGATCGGATCCTCCCATGGCCCGCGAATCTGATATCCATTCGCACCTAAAAGTGTCACAGGCACAACTCTATTTGATAATTAATTTATTATATCAAAATATATAAAATAAATAAAAGATACGAAATTTGAATAAAAAAGAGAGAAATATAATCGATAATCAGAATAAACGATTTTGATTGGTTTAATTAAACCCCGAATACCGTTTTCCGTTTCTGATTGGACGAACGTTAAATATCAAATAGCGATTTCCGTTTATCGCTTCTCATTGGCTAAAACTATGAATAGGTTTTCGGTTTAAACTCGAATTTCCGATACCGATCGGAAACTATGGGTTTTCGTCGGAAACCCCTAGTTTCCGTTAAATTTCAGTCAGAAACTAGGGTTTTCGGCGAAATACTATGTATACCGATCGGTACGTATATCTAGTATTTCGCACGAAAACCCCTAGTTTTCGTTCGAAATACTAGGTATACCGCATTTTTGTTACTATCGCGTGCCATAGATTACCAACTCCACACTGCAATAAAAGACAAATTCCTGTATTAAATATTTCACGAAAGGATATGGACTAAATGAACATGTGACCATAACACATATGTTAACTCCAACTGCAATAATTTATTCCTCATCAGCAGCACTAGAACCCAAACAAAGGAAATCCATAATTTAGAAAAAATGTTAAAATGCTTAAAACCAAACGAAATCCGAATAATCAGTAATATCAAATATAGCTAAGGACAAAACTACGATGGTGGGAGTTAATCCTTCGGTTTTAGAATTTACGTAAATTTAGATAATAGTAATTGAACGAAGTGTACACATGAGATATTATCTCATGTACAAGTACACCATATCTAAGAAAAATAAAGAGAATACAATATTTCACGAAAGGATATGGAGTAAATGAACATGAGACCATAACACATATGTTAATTCCAACTGTATAATTTTATTGAGCTGTATGGCCATTTTGGAAATTAATTCCTCATCAGCAGCATTAGAACCTAAATAAAGGAAATCCATAATTTCAAAAAATATTTACATTTTTGGACATTTGATCAAACTTCGAAATTCGTAATCTGAACTTTCATACAGTACACTCAGAGACTTGTTGTGATAGATGTCCGACGTCTGACATGTCTAACTGTACATTTCAGGCAGTAGGTCTGACAGAGACAGGTGCCATAAAAAGGGTCAGAGAACTTGAGTTGTTAATTAGCACACAGGTGTACAGTAGTTTAACAAGATTAAAAATTCAATTACTGTTGTTACCTGAGTCAGAATGTACAGGTAACATAACAACGGCAGTAGAATACCGAAGGAACAAAGCACAAGATTACACAAATCAAAGTCCAGAGACAAGGCAAAAGCAAGAACACCAAAAGACGGAAGACCAAAGACACCACATGCCCACAAAACACACGAACGTTACATATACAACACAAAAAACTAAAGCACTAACAGTGTGAACTCTCAATAAACAAGAGTGACATCAGGTGCCCCGGAAGGGTAAGCATGTCCTGCTCTGCACACAGCACCCGTCACACGGTCAGTGAGGTATATGTTTTGAAATATCCTTTAGGTAACTGATTGGTTATTGTCATTTTCTAACCCTTAGACAAAACCAACTAAAACCATGGTACGTGTAACTTCTCTAACCCTCAAGCAGTACCAAGGTGAAATTTTGAAAAGCTTTTGTAATCATTTTAGTATTCAAACGTGGACAAGGACAGATCGGTATCACAGACATCACTAACGAAGACAAAACTAAAATTTAACAAGACAATACAAAAAACTAAAGCACTGACAGTGTGAACTCCCATAAAAACCGAGAGCGACATCAGTGGTCCGGAAGGGTAAGCATGTCCTGCTCTGTGCACAGCACCCGTCACACTGTCAGTGGGTCAATTCAGGGTAAAGTCGAAACCGGTAATGTCAAATCAGGGAAGACGCGAATCTAGCTGAAAATGTCAGTTTTTATTTGTGACACTGACATTTCATATCTATCTATGATGTCGTGGTGACGGCCATAGAATTTCTGAAGGGACGAAAGTAACAAAGGCTGAACATATCCCTGACTTGTTGATTTTTACCTTATTGTTTTAATAAATAAAAATTGTAATTTTATATAAAGGCCTAAACAATCAATGATAATCTTTAAATACAATAAATACTGTGTTGATGATAGCATGGTGAAAATAATTTGTGTCTCTGTCAAACTTCATAAAAAATAGTTCCGGAGTAGAAAACTTGCCTCAAAATTTTTGCCGACCCTAAATTCAATTATTTATACAAATTTGTTGAAATGATAACCTACCCTGCTCAAAACTAAACTGCCTTGGGCAGAGGACTGGTATTTCCAATTCTGAAATGTCTCTTGTACATTTTTTCTATTTTTGTGTGTTTTTGTCAAAATTAGAATTTTTATTATAATTATTGACCTAGAATCTATATTTTTAGACTAAATACACAACCTTTTGGAGGAAATAAACTTTTGTCATATATTGGTTAAATGAAATGTAATTGTTTAATTGTTTTTTCTGAAGTTTTTTTTTTTTATTTTATGGTATATTCTGGGAATATCAATACCAGCAGTTTATTAGTACTGGGTGTAGACTATACTTTAAATTTAGATTTAAAAATCAACAATTTCAAAAGATTATATTCAAATAAATTGAAATAAGTATTTTAATATAAATAAACACAGTTTAAACATTGTTAAAACAAAATGAAAAAAAAATGTAAAATGGTTAAATAAATGAAAAATATCAAAAAATTTTTAAACAATTTCTTTCATTTTCTTTCCTTTTCTTTCCTTTTTGGAATCTCCATGTTCAACAGATACCTAAGAAAAAAATCCTCAGTTTTTCACATGTTTTTAAATTGAAGATGTGATGTGTGTTTCTTTAAAACAAGTACTTTATAGTATCCAGTCAAAGTTTTATGATCTTCAGGTACATATTTACGACCCCTCATTAAGCTATTCACACCACAGGTATACAATCAACAAACACTGGCAGACTCCAAGTCAGACATGTCAGGCATTATTGCTGCGGTCAAGGAAGTGGCAAAAGTTTCAGTTTACTGACCTTCAGATTTACACTCCAAGCTCTCTACCTTTCATTGACTCGCCGTCATGCAAAGACAACATTGTATACATTTGTCATGCTTTCACGTCTGTTATATCTACAATGTAGACATTTCACATCGATGTATCTTACACATTGTGTAAGCTTGGGGTGTTAATCTTGACTTTATTACAATAAAAGTTTTGCCACTTCCTTGACCGCAGCAATAAGTCTCTGAAAGTGATCTATCACAGCATGTCTCTGAGTGTACTGTATTTGATTATTTCGCTTTTTTTAAAGTTAGAATGTTCGATTTTTGACTAATGAGGCCTATCATGGGATTCTTGATTACCTGATTATCAGGGCGTTTTTGCAATGATTATTTGATTACGAGAGCATTTATTTGACGATTATTTGATTATTAGCTTGCATTTTTATATACTTTTTGATTACTAAGCCAAATATTTATTCATTACCAAGGTAAAAATTTAATGATTATTTGATTACAAAGGCAAAAATTTAATGATTATTTTATTCCTAGGACCAAATGAGGACCCTCACTAATTAAATAAAATTAATTCAGATCAATGAAAGAGTATTGTGAATCGGGTAGTTTTTACCGGCATTGGCGAGCTATATAGGCTACTGATAATAGATTTATAAAATATAAAGAATATTAAGTTAGATGGAATTTAGGGGTGGGATAGACAAGGGCATTAATCTGCATTTGTGTGTCTGTTATCCGTGTGTAGATTTGTATTAGAAATATAATGCATCTAGCTTAAAGATATCCAATCTACACCATTGACGTCATTTCGTACCTTTAAAGAGTGAAAGGAACAAGGCGGGAGTAACGTAAAAGGACCTGCACCTTGAGTAAACTGAGCGAGAACCGAGGATAGCAGGGAAGGGAAGCATGCGATGGATACATGAGATCTCTTAGGTAAAGGAAAACGTAGCTGTTCCTTTGATTAACCATCAATATATTACGCCTGGCCTAAATGGCAATGTGAGTTTTTTCGTTCGCTTTGCGTCCGTCAACAATTTCAAAAATATCGTCTCCTGTGCCGTACTTATGTTATGTCTCGGTTTCTTTTTTGTTTCCGATGTTGCAATTGTCCTTGGTTTGTTCGTTTTGGAATGACGGTTGGGTTCTCACTTACTTTTTAAACAATAAAAAAAACGGTGAAGAATAGTTTATTGAAAGCACAATTTTACTCCCTTGGGGGTTGATGGTAATACATATAATTAAAGTACAAAATAAAGAATTAAACAAGACATTCCAAACACAACAAACAAAATCAAGAATCATGCATCTATAGAGCCCATTTTCCTTAGTTTTAAAGACTTTTTAAAAAATGGAGCAACAAACTGCAAATGATTGGGAGATGACATAATTTCTATACATTTATCTTGTTCGATTTTGCATCTGAAAGATAAACTGTATTAAATTGTTTTCGTATGTTGTTATACTTTGGACAATTAAAAAAGTAGTGAATATTTTAGTTGCATATTAGATTACGGAAATGTTAAGCATGTCGCGATCTACTTGTGCTGCAATTTTAAAGAAAACGGATGAACCAAAGAGGAGTTGTTGCTCTTTTTGCTGAATTTCCACAATTGCCTTTTTGAAAAATGTTTCAAAAACTACTTGAGATAAAGGATAGTTTGAATAGCAAATTCTAGTTAGCTGTATTGGAATGATGTATGGAACAATCATATTTTGATCATCGCCTCTAAAACCACACAATTTTTAATAGAGTACGTTTTGGGAAATCTTGCAAACTGTAGCTACTAACTGAAGCCAATTCAACCACACTTTACAGAAAAAAATGTGAGGAAGATCTATTTTCAATCATTACTCTTTCATTTCACCGACGAGAAGGCGTTGGCGCTTTTTGACAGGACTTTATAAAACGACATTTGCGGTTTTTAAAAATGGACATTTGCACTTGTATTTACAAAGGACATTTGCGCCTTTTAAGGACATTTGCTATAAATCTTTAATCTGGAACTACGTATGCTTATACAGTTGAACGTCTACGCCTTAAATAAAACCTACAGGTATTGGCAAAAGCAATATCGTCAACAGTCACTACAATGGGTTCTAACTGAATATTTTTATCCAAGTGGTAAAACTCTACTTAATTCCTGAATTCGTTTTTTAAAGTGAAAATAGCATTTAATTACATAATAATTGTTTGGCGAATTGCATCAACTGGTTAAAAGCGCAGAAGTTCTATACCCCATCTTACACAGGTCAGATGAAAAC
>MJUU01009658.1:20030-41278 GCA_002080025.1 Modiolus philippinarum
AAGACTAAACTGCATGTCATATATCAGAGGCTGTACTTACTTCTTGCAAAAACTCACCGTAATTGTTCATTCGTGAGTTATATGCCAGGTCCACCATCTGGGCATTGAAGTGGTATTTACTCCTGAATACGCAACTGCAAATATCAAGTGGCTATGACTTCTAGTGCAGGCTGTACAAACTGCTTGCCAAAAACTAAACGTGATCGATCATGCCGAACTGAGGGGCCAGGGCAATCATCTGGATGTGGAATCTGTGTGTTCTCAAGATGCAACTGTATGTTAAATATCAAGTGGCTAGGTATACTGGTACAGGCTGTACTAACTTCTTGCTTGAAACATAACGAGAGCGTTCATGTATGACTAAGGGGCCGGTGCCACCATATGAGCAAGAAATCGGTAAGTACTCCTCAAGACGAAACGGTAGCTCAAATATCAAGAGTTTAGGACTACTGGTTGTACAAACTGCTTGCCAAGAACTCTGCGTGATCTTTCATGCATGACTAAGGGGCCAGGGCTATCATCTTGGTGTTTAATAGGTGACGCAACTGTATGTAAAATATCAAGTGGCTTGGACTACTTGTATATGTTGATCTAACTGCTTGCTTTTAAAAATCTAATGGGAGCGTTCATGTATGACTTGGGGGCCAGGGCCACCATTTGGGCCTTGAATCGGTATGTACTCCTCCAGACGCATGTATGTAAAATATCTAGAGGCTAGGACCGCTAGTACAGGCTGTACAAACTGCTTTATAAAAACTTAGCACGATCGTTCATGCATGACTAAGGGACCAGGAGCAAAATCTGGGGACGGAATCAATATGTACTCCTCAAGATGCAACTGTATGTTAAATATAAAGTGGTTAGAAATACTGGTACAAGCTGCACTAACTTGTTGTTGAACACTTAACGAGAGTGCTCATACATGATCGAGGGGCCAGTGCCTACATGTGGGCATGGAATCATTATTTACTCGTCAAGACGCAACAGTATCGATGTCGAATGCTGTTTAAACTTCTTCCGAAAAACTGAACGTGATCGTTCATGCATGACTCAGAAGCTGGGGTCATATTAATATACTAAGTAGGGATTTGACTTGTACAAATACTTATACTACTGCACATCAAATACTACTATGGACCCACCACTAACATAGGGTTTGTTAATTCTCAGTAGTTTCTAATTGTTGACGCCGCCACTGGACGACGGAAATGCTATCACTAAGTCTCGCCTCCACAACTGTTCGTCGCACGCGAGACATAACATCTATAAAAAGGTATATATATATATATATATGAAATCATATGACCAACACAAGTGGACGTGCTGCAGTCAAAATTAACATTGTCTGGTTTCATTTGATGCTAAATGAACATGCTATTGCGATCTCAATATTGATAGATGCTTAGTCAGGCAAGCTTTTTGGAAAGCAAATACTTGTTTTCATATAAACGTTTGTGAAAACGAGTTATTTAATAGTTAGCTTCTCAGCCTCTGTCTGACAATGATTCAATACAACCGGAAGTTGTACCAAATCTTATATACTGCCTTATTTTGTAAGATTAGATTTTAATTTATTTCATATCGTTATTAATACAGTCGGAGGAATTTTCACGTGAAAGCATGTTAACGTCTGCACTTGATGATTTCTAATTGCCTGACCCCATGGGGTCAGGCAGTATAAGGTTTAGTTTGTACATTGCCGCGGCCATGTTTTCCGTCATTGTCCGGGAGACGCTTAAAATGAATATTAAATAACTCGTTTTCACAAGCATCTATATGAAAATAATAAACAAATTAGAGGAAGCTAGTATGTGTATACGATTTCAGACAAAATAATTAGACTACGACAGATAATAAATAAAACTTTATCAAGTGTAGAATAAATATGTTAACATATCAATTCACCTGTTAATTATTTACAACAATGTAGATACTGCCGAATGTGAGAAAGAGGTCAAAGCGTGATAAAATTGTGTTATTATGATATCCAGATTTTAACCAGATGTCGGTAAAAGACTAATTTACAAAATATAATGTCAAGATTAGAATTAAAACTAATAACAAGTTAACCCTGATTGCAAAAATTTATCAAGTGAAGAATACTTTGACATTTTAATTTACGTGTTAAGTATTTATTACACTGTAGCAGTGCAGAACAAAATAAAAATGAATCCACTTTTGTATTTTAGTTTTAACATGTTAGAGGAAAAAAGAAGATTGTCTCATGATTTGAATCTAAAAACATTTTAGATAATTGTTACAGAAAATGCTGGAATAAATAATAGTAAAGATATTGATTATATCTTTACATTCAATTTAGAAATATTTCAAACAATAAGATGTATGCAACTCTTGATGCCTAGCTAGCTCAAACTATTCCGGTAGAACTAAGTCATCGTGACCTTTATTACACTGTCGAGTGACTTGTTTAAGTTTTAAACTTCAAGATGAAGAACATTTGTAAAAGGTATTGTATTGGCGGTACGAAATTTTCGCGGTTTTCAGTGTTGCATTTATTCGCGGGGTTTTATATTTGGTTCTGATGTGTATTTGTACAAATTTTGTCTGATGTGCATTTACATCATAGCCTTTCATTGTTTATTATGTCCGACTTAGCCAAACCTCATCCATACAGTGATAAAAACTTGCATACAGATTAAAAACAAACCCTAAAAAATGTAGTACACAGTGGCATAATGTTAGCATTCATGCGTGACTAAGGGCATGGTCAACGTCTTAGCTAGAATAAGAATGCACTCCTCAAGACTTAACTGCATGTCAAATATCAAGTGGCTAGAACTACTGGTAGAGGCTGTACTAACTGCTTAAAAATACTTACCATGATTGTTCATACATGACTAAGTGCCAGCTAGGGTCATCATCTGGGCATTGAATTGGTATTTAATTCTTTACACTCATCTGCATGTTAAATATAAAATGGCTACAATTTCTAGTGCAGGCTATACAAACTGCTAGCCAAAAACTAAAAGTCATAGCTCATGCATGACAAAGGGGCTAGGGTCATCATCAGTGGAATCGATGTGTTCTCAAGATGCACCTGTATGTTAAATATCAAGTGGCTGGGACTACTGGTACAAGCTGTACTAACTTCTTGCATAAAACATAACGAGAGCGTTCTTGCATGACTAAGGGGCCGGTGCCACCACATGAGCAAGGAATCGGTATGTACTTCACAAGACGAAAGTGTATGTCAAATATCAAGAGGCTATGGCTAGGCTTAGGATGTTATTTTATAATATTTTTCTTCAAATAAATTTCCTGTATTTTGATGGGTCGAACATCCATGTGGTATTTTATTATACCCCCCGCACTTGCAGGTAGTATGTATAATGAACAAATAGAAAAAATGCATATGCAATGAACAACAATCAATTTGAAAAATTATCTGACATATCTGACAAATTGAAAATTATATGCCGAGGTCAGGCAAGCTTTTTTTGAAAGCTAATACTTGTCTTTTAATAAGTTTTTGATAAATGACAAGTATGACGAGCCGGGCGGTTGTTTATTTTTTACTTTAAGTTATTATTTTTCTACAACATAGATCAGAGTGACATAAATATCATAATACCGAAGTTACTGTTAATTTATTTTCTGCATATGCGCATTTCGACAACTTATGTCTCATCAGTGCAGATAAAACCAAAACATTTGGAAGTCCATTAACCAAAACGTGTAAAATCTGATGGAGAACAAATAACCAAAAGGGTTTAAAATACATAACTGATAAAATACATAACTGATTTCAAATGTCGAGGAGTCAAACTTTTCAGAACATATATGTGTAAAAAGTGTACTTCAAATATTTTAATGCATCAGATGATATTATCATAATCGGTTATTACTACAGGTTTATGATGCGATTTGGCTAAAATTTTTATTGTTTATCATACAGTCAACTCTTTCAAAAAAAATGTATTTACCAGACCTTGCAAATCATTACATTTTCTACAATAGATTTTGTACAGTATCATTTATACCATAACCGAAACTATACTCAGACTGATACATATAGTCTCTAACATTGGTTCCAGTTTATTACGTTTATGTCTCACATCGAGATAGTTAAATTTTCACATTTTAAAGTTCGAGGTTTACCCGAGAACTTTAAAATGTGAAAAATTAACTATCGAGATGTGCGAAATTATCGTAATAAACCGGAAAACAATGTTAGAGATTTTTTCTCTAATTCCTGCTCGATTTATTTGACGTAAAGCGATCTCCGTAGTCTCCAGTCTCAGTATGCCGCCATTTTGTTGCTATCATGGTTACTATGTGTATCATTGTATGTTTCATTAAATGGGTGTTGAGTGTAATATTTTTGATAAAAAATGTAATATTATCAAGTAATTGAGATATCTTAGTCATAAAAATGCAAAAACCAGTTCGCTAGACAATGATGCAGGTGTTAATTTCATCAACATCCGGTTGCACTTTTTCTAGAAATTGTCACAAGACATTTACATGATTAACCAATCAGCAAGTGAGATAAATTTCTAAACATGTTGATTATTAATTTCATCTAACATTATTTGGGAAGTATTTATTTTGAACAAGAATTAGAGAAAACACATTAATTCACAGCTGAATTATTGGTGTGTTATAGAGTTTAAGTAGTTAAGTTATACTGTTTACTACATAGAAGTTATACTGCTTGCTACAAATGTAAGAGACTATGTTTTGGGGGATTTATTCACGTGTTAAATCTTGGATTAAATTCACTGGAAAATCTCAGTATTTCATCGGTGTCAATGAAATAAATGATATTTATAAGTTCCCCTCTTTCAAAGTAATTTAAAAAAGTGTCCGTTAATACAACTTTTCTGGTTACTTTACAAAATTTATTACAAATCAAGTTAAAGTTTAAAAGAATTATAATTGATATTCTAAAAAAAACTTTTTCCTTATTCTGAAATAATTTATTTATATAAAAATCACTTAAAGAACCAAATGTTTTGGAGGAAGCTGCGTAAGACCTAATACTATTTTAGACACAAGGTGAATTTGAAATGAAGATTTTAGAAATGAAATTGAAAAAGACCTACATAAAGTAGAAAAGTCACTAGGAAACAACCAGTGCAACTGATAAACCTATTTCAATATCAGAAATTAAAAAGGTACTAAAAAAACCTTAAGAATGGTCAATCAGTGGGGCCAGATGCAATAATAAATGAAGTTTTAGAATCAACTGTCAAATCTTATCGTAAAGTTTTCAATCTTATTATGAAAACTGGATAGTATCCTGATATATGGAATATGTCATTCTTAGTTCCAATACATAAATCTGGAAGCAAAGATGACCCTTTTTAACTTGCGGGGAATTTTTCTAAACTCTTATTTGTCTTATGGCGGATTTCTAAGATGATTACCGTATTTTATTTGCAATTCTTCAATGAACATACCAATATTCCTTTAGTAACACCTATAAAACTCCTTCTAAACTCCTATCTTTTGTCTGCTAATCAATTACTCAACTTTCTATAGAATTCTCGGTGTCTTCCCATTTATCCCACTTTTTAAAAATCACTATTCCCACTTATCCAACTTTTTATTTAATTGCCTACGGGTATGTTTATCTAGTACTTGAGACTAATGGTGTAGCAAATTAATTAACAAAAATTGTTCCATGGATCAAAATTTAGAAACATAAAAAGTTATGCAACATGTGTAGATTTGAAGGTTCACCGATTTGAATTCAATTTAAGGAATTCTTGACAAAAAGAAGTGATAAGTTGCTAGATTTTGAATTAAATTTAAAAACAGACAATAAATAACTAAATACCGAACTTACTGTGAATTTAATTTCTGCATATGCGCATTTCGATGAAATGATAAAATAAAGACAAAAACAAGATCACAATTCTATAAAAAAAAGCAAACGAATGAATAAAAAAAGGAACAAAGTAAAAGAATACAAAAAAAATAGAAAAGTAAAAAAGAACAAAATAAAAACAAAAAACCTTTTAAGAATAGGATCAATAAATATAGCTTTTTTGAGTGAAAAGGGTAAATTTTGTAATATTATCTTTAATTTAAAGGGCTACCCCAAGCACAGCATGATACAACCGCACAATGTCGCCCACCGAAATTTTAACAAGTGTAGTTTGAAGTGAATGTGGACATAGTAAAGAAGTTGACACAATATTTTATGTTATGAAAAAAAAAGATACCACATATTTCAAGAAATTGAAATTTTGGCCCCTTTGACCCTAAAAGATCGGAAACGGAAAGAGCTACTCCAAATCAGTTGACATATCCTTGAAAGCTGACAAGGAGAGGAATCCAAAGAAAAACATAGGTAATCAACGATTACAAAGTTCGCCTCGTTAAGGCACATTGTCAGAGTAGCCTAATTTTGCCTGTGTGTTGACTTACATCAAAGGTGCAGTATTTAGTCTAACCATGGCAAATGCACAAGTACGAGAAGATTACATTCAACACGCAAGAGGTCACTACTTAGCAGTAAATGGCTAGGTATATGTCATAAAAACAAGAAAACAGGACAGAGATGCAGAACTCGCCTATTGGAAATGTGCCAAGAAAGAATGTCCAGGTACAACAAACATCTGTGATAATCTTATTACTAGATTTCCAAGAAACCATAACTACCCACCTTCTCAAGCTGACATAGATGCTAAGAAGATTCTGGCAACACTCAGAGAAAAGTCATTCAAAACTTTTGATCCACTACCAAATTTATATGACACTGAGATCAAAAAATTTCTATGCCAGTCCTGTCCAGTCCTATTCAAACAGCTTTTTACACACTCCATGCACTAATAGGTCAGACTCATCCAGTATACAGCCGGTGGACCAGAAAGACAAGAAAACTGAAATATTGGATCCTCGACAGCAGACTTAAATGACAGAAACAACAATAAATAATTGAAAAAAATATAAATAAATATTTCTTTTTTTTATTAATATTTAGTAAAAGATGTCCAGAAAGGCAAAGCTTTTGCAAAATAAGAATTAAATCAACAACAATCAAAGAAAGAAAAAAAAACTGAGCTCAAAAACAAACCAAAAAAATACACAAAAAACCAGAGAAAACACAAAAATACACAAAAGAAATAAAATAAATAAAAAAAAGAACAAAAGTTAAAAAATGGTGACTGATAAAAAAAATAAGTGATTCCTGCAGTTTCACTACATACAATATAGTCTTAATTTTCACATGGGCTTAATTATCTGGCATATTTTTTGTCCAACACTTGACCCAAGCTCTAATTAGTGTTTGTTGTTTTAGTAATATTACCTTTTCCCATTTATCCAACTTTTAATTTCTACCTGTAATGTATATTTTATTAAAAAGTTGGATAAATGGGAATGAACCGAATTCTCTTGTATGCCAGTTTGTCATCACTGGAGTATCAAGGTAAACCCCTTCAGGCAGTACAAATTGGTACACAATAGAATTCTATAGAAAGTTGAGTGCTTGATTAGCAGACAAAAGACAGAAGGAGTTTTATAGGTGTTACTAGAGGAATATTGGTTTGCTCATTGAAGAATTACAAATAAAATACTTTAATCATCTGGGAAATCCGCCATAAGTATTAGTGCAGTTTTGAACAGTAGCTTAAGTAATCAGATGAAAGACCAAGGTCAGCATAGAAGTAATTAAACTACAGTGGCTGGAAATTAATTTAATGCGTTAAAGCAATCAGTTTTGTCAGGTCATGAGGTGTCTGCATTTTCCACTTGTATTTTACTGGAAAATTTGTCAGGTATTGTTATTTAAGAACGCCAGAAATCTTTAACTGTTATAACCCTTATGAAATTTGTTTTCTTTCTTTCTTTTTATATCATAAAGCTCAAATTGACTTTTACTTAAGAAATAGAGAAGACTGATTAATCAAATTTCGATAATCTCGTCACTGTTCTTCAACTCCTAACTATTAGTAATGTTACATTTTGGAAATAATTAACATTTTACATATCTTCACGTTTCAGACTTTCTTAAATTCTTACTACTGTTTTAGCTCCCTAACACATAATAATATTTTTTTTTATTTCACACATTCAACGGTTGCAGATAATATGTATACACTTTTATTTAATATCAACTCTAAAATCCAGTATACAGCCGGTGGACCAGAAAGACAAGAAAACTGAAATATTGGATCCTCGACAGCGGACTTAAATGACAGAAACAACAATAAATAATTGAAAAAAATATAAATAAATATTTCTTTTTTTTTATTAATATTTAGTAAAAGATGTCCAGAAAGGCAAAGCTTTTGCAAAATAAGAATTAAATCAACAACAATCAAAGAAAGAAAAAAAACTGAGCTCAAAAACAAACCAAAAAAATACACAAAAAACCAGAGAAAACACAAAAATACACAAAAATAAAATAAAATAAATAAAAAAAAGAACAAAAGTTTAAAAATGGTGACTGATAAAAAAAATAAGTGATTCCTGCAGTTTCACTGCATACAATATGGTCTTAATTTTCACATGGGCTTAATTATCTGGCATATTTTTTGTCCAACACTTGACCCAAGCTCTAATTAGTGTTTGTTGTTTTAGTAATATTACCTTTTCCCATTTATCCAACTTTTAATTTCTACCTGTAATGTATATTTTATTACGAAGTTGGATAAATGGGAATGAACCGAATTCTCTTGTATGCCATTTTGTCATCACTGGAGTATCAAGGTTAACCCCTTCAGGCAGTACAAATTGGTATACGATAGAATTCTATAGAAAGTTGAGTACTTGATTAGCAGACAAAAGACAGAAGGAGTTTTAAAGGTGTTACTAGAGGAATATTGGTTTGCTCATTGAAGAATTACAAATAAAATACGTTAATCATCTGGGAAATCCGACATAAGTATTAGTGCAGTTTTGAACAGTAGCTTAAGTAATCAGATGAAAGACCAAGATCAGCATAGAAGTAATAAAACTACAGTGGCTGGAAATTAATTTAATGCGTTAAAGCAATCAGTTTTGTCAGGTCATGAGGTGTCTGCATTTTCCACTTGTATTTTACTGGAAAATTTGTTATTTGTATTGTTATTTAAGAACGCCAGAAATCTTTAACTGTTATAACCCTTATGAAATTTGTTTTCTTTCTTTCTTTTTTTATCATAAAGCTCAAATTGACTTTTACTTAAGAAATAGAGAAGACTGATTAATCAAATTTCGATAATCTCGTCACTGTTCTTCATCTCCTAACTATTAGTAATGTTACATTTTGGAAATAATTATCATTTTACATATCTTCACGTTTCAGACTTTCTTGTATTCTTACTACTGTTTTAGCTCACTACCACATAATAATATTTTTTTTTTATTTCACACATTCAACGGTTGCAGATAATATGTATACTTTTATTTAATATCAACTCCAAAATTTTCTCACTCCATCACTCCACTCCAACACTCCACTCCATAGAATACATGGTGCCGATCTGACCATGACCTATGTTGAGTAATGCAAACTATGGTTTTGGCTTATCATCTCAATACTAAATGCCTTTACCCATCTAGCTACGTGGCCATTGGCCTCTTGTTTTTGTATAGGGAAATAAATACAGAAAGTGCAGGGTTATGTGCAAAAAAAAACGGTTTAACTATAAGGCTGTATTTGCGGCCCGTGTAACACTTAACAATTCAAAATCATAAAACTTTTTGAAATGCTAAAGTTTTAAAAGTTTGACAAGGAATCTAAAATATCCAAATCTAAAAGTGAAGAAAATTTTTGAAATTTTAACAATTTAACCGAAATATTAATTTTTTTAAAATTTCAAACTTTTACATTTCTGGATATGTGATCATTCTTCAAAATTTGTAATCTGAATTTTTATATTTGATTATTTCGCTGTGTTAACAGTTAGAATTTTCGATTTTTGACTTAAAATACAAAACTAAGAAAAATCAAAGGGAGAATATGGTAAATCGGCTATTTTTTTACCGGCATACGAGCTATATAGGCTACTGATAATTAATATATAGAATATGAAGAATATTTCATTTATAACATTGAGTCAAATTAGATGGGAGGGGTGGGATAAACAAGGGTACTAGTCTTAAAAAACCTTATGCGTCTACCTTAAAGATATCTACACAATTGACGTCAATTCTCATTTTGAGGGGAAGCAGGAACCCGGGAGTACAGTAAAGGAACGGGAACCGCCAGTAAAGTGGACGAGATCGAGAATGAATGCGATGGATACATGAGGACTTTCATGTAAAGAAGAACGTAGTTGTTCCCTTGATTAACCAAAAATATATAAGTTATGCATATATAGATACGAGAGATTGTTAATTTCTGTCCGTTTATCTAAAATAATCAGACATTTCCAAATAAATACTACATGTTGGGAGTACTGATCCAATATTACCCATACCCATATCAATCAGCTGCGGTACTTTTTTTTCTTTTTTTTCTTTTTTTGCAAATTGTACTGCACCATATGCAAATCTTATTAAAACTGGAAACTCAGGAGGCTGAGCCTGGATCGTTCTCCTAACAAAATGCCTCGAAACCTATTATAAAGTTTTAAAAAAAACAAAATTCATATTCGGTCTTTCCCATGGAATAGAACATGTCATCCCCTGGTGGCCATAGTTTTCATCTGACCTGTGTAAGATGGGGTATAGAACTTCTGCGCTATTAACCAGTGATTCGAGTGGACATTTGCGCGTCAAACATTTTTGACATTTGCGCTTCAATTTTTTGCATACCAGTATTAAATTGATACCCATTTCACTTTTACTTTTTACTGGCATTACCTGAAGTATACAAATGGCCCAAATCTTTCGAGGTTCACTCTCGGGAACAAGTTTATGCAATTCGCCAAACAATTATTATGTAATTAAATGCTATTTTCACTTTAAAAAGCGAATTCAGGAATTAAGTAGAGTTTTACCACTTGGATAAAAAATATTCAGTTAGAACCCATTGTAGTGACTGTTGACGATATTGCTTTTGCCAATACCTGTAGGTTTTATTTAAGGCGTAGACGTTCAACTGTATAAGCATACGTAGTTCCAGATTAAAGATTAATTGCAAATGTCCTTAAAAGGCGCAAAAGTCCTTTCTAAATACAAGTGCAAATATCCATTTTTAAAAACCGCAAATGTCGTTTTATAAAGTCCTGTCAAAAAGCGCCAACGCCTTCTCGTCGGTGAAATGAAAGAGTAATGATTGAAAAAAGACTTTCCATGCATTTTTTCTGTAAAGTTTGGTTGAATTGGCTTCAGTTAGTAGCTACAGATTGTGGGATTTCCCAAAACGTACTCTATTAAATAATGTCCCGTCAACGGTCATGTTTTTTGTTGGATATACACCGTGCCTGTAAAAATTTTGTTGAATTTGGTGTAGTAGTTTCAACAAAGATGATTAAAATTCAATTTTTCCATATGGTCTGGTGTTTAACTAATATTATGTTTCTTCGTTGGCGGCCATGTTGTTCTCAGATTCACCCGCAATTATCAACCAATGTAAGCAACCTTCCATACATCTATCTTAGGTAGCCAAGGGTTACGATGCAGTTCTCTTCTCTGCAAGAAGAGGAGAGGGGCGGATCATAAAACTTGGCTAAAAATCAGCGAAGATGCCGTATATGAGTCATTTCAAAAAAGGTGCAGATTTCCGTCCGCCTATGCTACATAAAAATCTGATCAATAAATAATTTTGGTTGTTTGTCTATCGGAAAGTTTGCATCGTTTCTGATTATTGACATATATAATTTATGTAAGTTGATTATTCAAATACATATAAAAATGAACTTAAAGGTCCTTTTATCGCAATTTCAGTATGTCCCAGGTAAGAAATTGAAACTTCGACAAACTTTTTGAAATATTTCGCAGACGTTCGCAGATGAGTACAGTAGCATTCTGGAATCGTTAGAATCTGAATATTTGTTAAATCATTCTGATTTAATCATATTTATTCATTGATTATTTAAAAATTAGAAAATGTACTTGTCCCACGCTTTCATGTCTATCCTGTTACCACTTCGAAAATCCAATGCCAATAATTATCCCTGCTGATACGGAACTCTTCTTTTATGATGTTAGTAGCATATAGCAGTATAGAAATGTTGACGGAAACATGAAGGCGTTTTAAGAAGCAGCAAAAAAAGTTAGACCACCAAAAGTAAGTGAAATTAGAAGCGTACCTATTTAAAATGTCTATCCTGTTACCCCCTAAAATACGATATATTTAAAAACTAGTTTTATTATTCAAACACAAAAACAATTTTAGGAAATGCCAATATCAGTAGATAGGGAGTGGATTTTTTTTTTCATAAAATCAAAAGAAGTGTACAATTTTCTATCCTGTTACTGTCTATCCCGTTACCATGTTAAAAGTAACAAGATAGACGGATTTGGTAACAGGTTAGATAAATCAGAGCTTTCAAACTAGAATTACTAAAACATTCGCAAGTATTTATGTGTTATTTGATCTTATATCATCATTGATGAAAAAGTATTGACATTTTAAACCATTCATACTTTTCATGATGTTATTAACAAATATCTAGTACAAAAACTTACAAAGGTAACAGGAAAGACATATTTTGGTAACAGGATACACTTTTTATGGTAACAGGATAGACCTTATTTCATGTAAATTTGTCTCATTATTTTTTTAAAGTCTAAAAATATTTCGATATGGCAGAGTAAAAGAGAAAATGAATAGAGAACCTGCATGTGTATCTATATTCATACACTAATTATTAGAGAATTTTCTGTATATTTCAACATTCATTCGTAACAGGATAGACGGATATCAGTAACAGCATAGACAAATGCGGTATGCAAAAAGCGTTAAGAAACAAATTAACGGTTAAAAAGAATAAAACATTTGATTTATCAGGTGCTATTCAAACTATTCTGTAATTTTTTGGTTAATGATGTGAATTATAATCGCACACCAGTAAAATGGACTACATTTGGTAACAGGATAGACACATATAAATGCAAATCCACATGTGTGCAAATTTTGCAATTATAAAAAAAACAATTGTCAAACCAATATGTTAGAACTATACAGGATAGGAACAGAAGAAAAACATAACCAGTAACTTTAGAATTAAGTGTACAGTAACAAATAATGGTAACAGGATAGACAAATCCATAAACATTTAGAATTTGTGTGTATTTCATGTTACCATAATGTCTTCCCTGTTACCCTACTTGTAGTTGTCCGTTCCTGCTACCGTAAGTTATTGTGGCTAACTATAACTATATAAGATAATGGCAATAACATTTGGATTGGTTTAAAAGAGAAAAAGGAGCCGAATATCACAATGTGATTAACAAGTTGTTGGTTGGTGGAATATTTCTTTCACAGAAATCGCAAATCTTGTTTTTTACGTTTTTTGTGGGACAGAGCATTCATTGACCTAAAATTTTGCATAATATTAATAAAGGAATACAATATTGTTATTTCTTGGTGTGATTCGAAGTATTTTTTTTTTCATAATTAAGGTTTGTTTTTACAAGTTTGAAATGTTTGTTCTTGAAAATGAATCGAGAATATGGTAACAGGATAGACAAAAATCCCCCCTTTCCGACATAGAATTATTAATAATCCTTTTGTTATTAGGGCCCGCATCAAGATGCGTGTGCCCTATAGTTTTCACTTTGTCCATCTGTCTGTCCGTCTGTCTGTCTGTCCGTCTGTTCGTCTGTCCGTCAACAATTTTTTCCGTGACAGATTTCTTGGCTTGTATATGTGGGAATGATTTGAAATTTGGTCTGAAGCTTGGAAATGATGAGTGTATTGTGTAAGCAATTTTCACGTTTGTCGGACATCCACTTCCTGTTTACCGAAACTTTGATTTTTTACTAAAAACAAATTTTCCGTCAAAGATTTCTTGGCTTCTACTGAAGGGAATGATTTGAAATTTGGTCTGAAGCTTGGAAATGATGAGTTGTATTGTGTAAGCAATTGTCAAGTTTGTCGGACATCCACTTCCTATTTACCGATACTTTGATTTTTTACTATAAACCAAATTTTCCGTCAAAGATTTCTTCGCTTCTACTGAAGGAATGATTTGAAATTTGGTCTGAAGCTTATAAATGATGAGTTGTATTGTGTAAGTAATTTATAAGTTTGTGGGATGCCTACTTCCTGTTTGCTGATACTTTGATTTTTTACTATAAACCAAATTTCTGTCAAAGATTTCTTGGCTTCTACTGAAGGCAATGATTTGAAATTTGGTCTGAAGCTTAGAAATGATAAGTTGTATTGTGTAAGCAATTTTCAAGTTTGTCGGACATCCACTTCCTGTTTGCTGAGATTTTGAATTTTTTCTAAAAATTAAATTTCTATCACAGATTTCTTGGCTTTACTGGAGGGAATGATTTGAAATTTGGTTTGAAGCTTTGAAAAGGTGAGTTGTGTTGTGAAAGTGGTTTTCAAATTTGTCGAACAACGAACATCCACTTCCTGTTTGCAAAACTTTGACTTTTTACTATAAACATGAATGATTATCAGCTTGAATGATTTGATATTAATTCTGAAGCTAAGAAATGACATGGTTTGGTAAAACTTCAAGAAATCACTGTATCCTACAAATTTTTGTATCAACACATTTGTGTGTCAAACAGAATTGGAATCCACACTTACCTCAATTTTACTTTAGCCCGTAGTTTCAGAATCGAAATTGCGGGGCCCTTCCGACAACGCCAGTTTCGACATGCTCTAGTTTGCCTGTTAGATTGCATATTTTAGTATGTCGTTCCAAACAAGTTATGTTACATGTTCATTTAATAAATTTGATGCTTTCATCAAATTGATTTTACGCCATATCGTCATGTCAAATCTGCACTTTTTTTTTAAAATGGCCCATATCATTCAAGTACATTATATATAAATTTGCATCGATGGTTTCAGAGAAGACGATGAAAAAAAAGATGATGTCTACATAGAGTACAACTTTAAACCACATTCCATGCAGGTAGTCATTTTTTTTTTTTTTTTTTGTCAGAATGAATAACAAAATACGAAGTTACTGTGAATTTAGTTTCTGCATATGCGCATTTCAACAATCTATATGTCTTCAGTGCAAATCATTTGGAAATCCATAAAACGAAATATGTGGCAAACTGTTAAAGAGAACAAATAACCAATATTATCTAAGAGGAAAACCAAACCCAGCTCAGGACAGAGCTATACAGGAGGGAGATATTCCTTAGGGTAAACAAAATTTTCTCAAATTAAAGTATTGCAAGTTTTCAAATGAATTGGTTTTCGGGCCAACACCGAATTACTGGCTACTGGGTTGGTGAATATTCCCGGGATGAAATGAGCAGTTTCTGTGAAGGACCTCCAAAACATCATTCCTGTGCAGTTTGGTTTGATTTTGTTTCAGTGGTTCTAGAGAGGATGATCAAAATATGATTTTTCCATACATCATTCCAATACAGCTTACTAAAACTTGCTTTTCAAACTATCCTTTATCTCAAGTAGTTATTGATATATATTTCAAAACGCAATTGTGGAAATTCAGCACATGGAGCAACAACTCATATATGGTTCATCAGTTTTCTTTAAAATTGCAGCATAAGTAGAACATTTCAATAACATAATATGAGCACTAGTCATCGAAGATGAGGTTCACTACTTTTTCCATTGTCCAAAGTATAACAACATACGAAAACAATTTAAAATAGTTAATCTTTCCGATGAAAAAACGAACAAGATAAATTTATAAAAATTATGTCATCTCCAAATCATTTGCAGTTTGTTGCCCCATTTATTAAAAAGTCTTTAATACTGAGGAAAGTGGACTCTATAGCTGCAGGATTCCTGATTTTGTTTGTTGTGTTTGGAATGTCTTGTTTACTTCTTTATTTTGTACTTTAATTATATGTATTGCCATCAACTTCCAAGGGAGTAAAATTGTGCTGTCAATAAACTATTCTTCATTTTTTTATTATTTTAAAAATTAAGTGAGAACCCAAACGTCAATCCAAAACGACAAACCAAGGACATTGGCAACATTGGAAACAACAATGAAACCGAGACCTAAAATAAGTACGGCACAGAAACGAAGACACACACAAATACACACACACACACAAATGTGAACAACATGGACCTAATGAAAAGCCATCAGGTTAGATCAGGAGCAGGTGCACCGGTAGAGTAAGTATCTCCTGCATTATTACAAAAATTTTGAAAACTTTACCGCAAAGAGTGACGAAATGACTCAAAGTCGAGCAGGGCTTGTAGATCTTGCTATGGTGATTACTCTACTCCACCACACTTTTTTTATCTGAAATGGTTTTTGAGTTATTTGTGAAAAAGAGCAATTTACCACTATGTTCTTCTTTTAAGTAACTGCAGCCATGTTGTTTGGTCTGCGAACTAATCGGACGCAATTTTGAAATTGCATACCATGGTGGTGATTCAGGCCAAGTTTGGTTACAATTGCACTCTCAGTTTCACAGAAGAAGATATTTTTTGAAATTGTTGACGGACGCAAAGCGACCGAAAAAGCTCACATTGTCATTCAGGCCAGGCGTAATATATTGATGGTTAATCAAAGGAACAGCTACGTTTTCCTTTACCTAAGAGATCTCATGTATCCATGGCATGCTTCCCTTCCCTGCTATCCTCGGTTCTCGCTCAGTTTACTCACGGTACCGGTCCCTTTACGTTACTCCCGCCGGGTTCTTGTAACCCTTTAAAGGTACGAACTGACGTCAGTGGTGAAGATATCTTTAAGCTAGATGCATTATATTTTTTAAATACAAATCTACACACGGATAACAGACACACAAATGCAGATTAATGCCCTTGTCTATCTCACCCCTAAACCATCTAACTTAATATTCTTTATATTCTATAAATCTATTATCAGTAGCCTATATAGCTCGCCAATCCCAGTAAAAACTACCCGATTCACAATACTCTTTCTTTGATCTTAATTAGTTTTGTATTATTAGTCACAAATCGAAGATTCTAACTTTTAAAAAAGCGAAATAATCAAATATGAAAGTTCAGATTACGAATTTCGAAGTTTGATCAAATGTCCAAAAATGTAAATGTTTGAAATTTTTAAACTTTTAATACTTAAAATACTTAAATTGTTAAAATTTCAAAACTTTTCTTTACTATGAGATTTTGATATTTTAGATTCTTGGTCAAACTTTTAAAACTTTAACATTTCAAAAAGTTTTAGGATTTTCAATTGTTAAGTGTTACACGGACCATTTGCTAGTTCAAGAACCAAACCTGGCTGTCTTCTTTTTTTATTTGCTAACATTATTTTTTTTTTCTTAGAGCCTCATAGTGACTTAAAGATGAAAAACAACAATAACAGCGTTGTTCTTTTTGTTGTTCCTTACCTTATATTTGTATCAATTTTGTCTCATTTACATTTATTACATATCCCTTTATTTGTCCATGTTCGTATGATAAACAATTAACACCTACAATGGCCGAAATTACAATCACATGTCACAATCTACCAGCAGCTTGCATTAAAAAAAACACAAATGAAAGACAATAGAAAAACGGAAATAAAAATAAGAACTCGGAATAACCGACCTTGGTACCAGCACCAGCATAAGCTAGTAGTAAGGTTTATCCGGTTTCTCGGTGTAGTAGTCGGACTGTGTCTGTGGTTGAAACTTTCGGTCATTGTAGATGTTTCCTTTTGTCTTTTCCCCTTTTTTAACGTGAGAACATTGTTAAATGAATTTGAAAATAAAAAACCAAAATAATCAAAATTAGACGGCTTCTCGCTAAATTAAAACAAAATAAAACTAAATAATGCTGAATGTCTTACCTGAACAAATGAACATTCCAAAAGATGAATCCTTTATCAGTTTAAATAAATATTATATTTTCAAGGAATTATACTATCGACATAGATCCATTGATGCGCTGCTGGTTTTGCCATCCAAACAATTACTTCCAAAAATGTTCCTGTTAATATTTAACTGATGACATGCCTTTATGAAAAAATATTCTTTTATCGATACGTTTGTGTTATACATAAAGTCTTTTTACCTGCTATGTTAATATCCCTATAGACTGTTGCTGCGTACTTCTTGTATAACAATGAATATTTATATTTTCTATCAGATTTTTTTTCACAGAGTGATGATTAAACTTAATACACTTGATGTTTATTATAATCGTAACAAATATATTTTACATTTTTTATATTTCTGACGTCATGCTATCAGCTTTTTATTTTATTTCTATAGGGAATTCACACTAATAGTAAATCAAGCTATATCTTGTATTGCTTTTATTGTAAAACATTTATTCTAAGACCTTTTTAAGTGTACTGTCGGCATAAGACGACTTGTGTCAAAACATCGAATATGAATAGATCAATGGTTAGCCGTGATAGATTTCAAACAAATTGGGTCTGTAAGTCTCGTCATGTGACTCACGAGAATCCATGATAAACAGGCAATTTGAAAACGTTTCGCGCCAAAACATGACGTCCGAGGAATATGACGTTCAAATTTTTGTTTGAAATGTCATATATCTTTGTTTAAAATGTAACTTCCGGGTACAATTTTTGATCCCGGAAGTTCAAAATTTTACGAGACTTATAGACCCTATATAAGACAGTTCGAGTTCAGAGAGTATCAACATTACAAAGCAAAATTCAAACACTTTGAATTTTTATCAAACTATTGGAAAACGGGACAGATAAAGGGGAGTTTTGGGTACCCGTATATCTGTTAAACTATACCACTGGCTTTTGCTATTGCCAGTATCAAGTCCGACTGTACCGAGTTCCTATCGTTGTTCACGTTTGTCTTTTGTCTTATTTAAGTTTCCTGATAAATTGTAGCATGTAATTGTAATTTACAGCCATTGTAGATGTTTCCTATTATTCCTTTTATTGCATTTATCCGACATTTGGGCACTTTTAACAGCGAACAAATGGTGAAATACTGCAATCAAAACCTATTTCACAGCCGTTACATAGCTGTGTTAGAGGATACACTTCAAGTTAAGTAATAGGCATTTATTTGTTTGGCGGTGCATGCATGAAGCGAGATCAGCTCTAGGGAACTAGAACACTCATCACTGCCATTTAACATACAAGAGCTCATATCTAGAAAGTGTTTTTGGCAAGTTTCATAGAAACGACATATGCCAAGTGTACATTTCACAGTTGATTTGTTACTGTTGAGCATGTAGTTTATACAGTGAATCATTAAATAGAGCAAAAATGCTGTCCCAAAAGCTTCTAAGTTAGGTGTTCAGCCTTTGTTACCTTCATCCCTTCAGAAATTCTATGGCCGTCATCATGAAATCATTGACAGATATGACGTGTCTGTGTCCAAAATGAAAACATTTTCAGCTAAAAACAGGTCTTAACGGATTTGACATAACCTGTTTTGACTCCACCCTGGAATGACTCACTGATAGTGTGACAGGTGCCGCTAGCGCAGCAGTACATGCTTACCCATCCGGAGCACCTGCTGTCACTACCAGTTTTTATGGGAGTTCAAACTGTCAGTACTTTAGTTTTTCGTGTTGTCTTATATGTCATACTGTAGAATTTAAGTTTTGTCTTCGTCAGTGATGTTTGCGCTACCGATTTGTACTTGTGTTTTTTTAATACTATAGAGATTTACAAAAAGGTTTTCAAATTTTACCATGGTACTGTTTGAGGGTTAGAAAAGTAAAATGTACTATGGATTTCTATTAGTTTTGTCAAAGGGTTTGAAAGAGCAAAATACCGAAGTTACTGTGAATTTATTTTCTGCATATCCGTATTTCGACAACCTCTGTCTCTTAAGCGCAGATAAAATCAAAGCATTTGGAAATCCTTAAACCAAAATATGTGTAAAAGCTGATAGAGAACAAATTATCAACATGATCTGAAAAGGAAAGCCAAAATCATCTCAGGACAGAGCTATGCATGAGGCAGATGCTCCGTAGGTTACAAAAAAATTCCTTAAATTTAGATATTGCAAGTTTTAAAATAAAATCGGTTTTGGACCAGCACCGAAGCACTGGCTACTGGGTTGGTAAATACCCTCGCGGACTGACAATCCACCAGCAGTGGCATCGGCCCAGTGGTAATAAATATAAAATACCGAAGTTACTATGGATTTAGTTTCTGCATTTTCGCATTTCGACAACTTATGTCTCTTCAGTGCAGATATATGACAATCTGCTACAAAACAGATCTTTCAAAACATTATATGCCACACTGATAGTATGACGAGTTCATTAGCAAAGCATGTAATGCTTACCCTTCCGGAGCACCTAATATGCTAATTGGAGTTTTTAATGCCTTCTTTTTATTTCCGCGCCATGTGACTGTCTCACGCTCTTGTTTTGTCTTTGTTTTTCTCTGTTGCCGTTTTTGCCATGTCTTTTGACTTTGTATTTTGTGCTGATTACTTCCCTTGTTCCTTCAGTATTCAACTGTCGTTGTTGTCAAGTATTATTGCTTACAGAAATCGCAGAATTTGAGTTTCTAAGGCAAGTGCCCTTTTTTCGGCTGTTTATGTCCCACCACTGCAGTCTGAAATCCGGTGGTATTTAAACAATAGAATATGAACTCTCCTTTAGAAAAGATAAAAATGTCGATTTCAATGTAGAACTCGTTGTTAAGACCTGATAAAAGTTACTTATAACAAGAAAATTTATACTCTGTTATGTTTATGTGATGTATCTTGATGTTGACAAATGACATTTTAAAAAAAAATTTGATATTTCTTACATATATTTAATGAAAAAATGAGATTTCCCGGAATATACCTGATTCCAAAGTGTTTTGGATCTAGCCATTTCTTTACAACGGAAATTTTTAGGAAAAATATACTTTGCAATTAAATATTTATCGATTCATGTGCAAATTTTGGACTGGGTACATGCAGTGGTTCCGACGAAATAATCTATAAAAAACGACCATTTCTACCTGGTAACCGTTTTATTTACATACACAAAATCGATTTTTACTCACTAAGCACGTGGGGTCTTTGAATGGGCTTTAACTGAAGGCACGCCCTTTTCCTTGATTTAACCAATGAAATCTTGTTTTGATGATTACCCTTTCCGATTTTGGGTATAAAAGGAAAATTGCGTTGTTTCCAGACGATATAATTTTGCTTAGTTACATAGAATGCTTTTTGGATCTCCGTGTTTCTTATACAAGAATCGTCACTTAATTGACCTATAAGTAAAGTATGTTAGAAAATCTATCTGTACATATAATTTTGTCTGAGTACATGCATTTTAACACTCTATAGCAATTGATTTTGACCAGTCTTTC
>MJUU01009659.1:6384-30358 GCA_002080025.1 Modiolus philippinarum
GTCTGAAGCTTTATGATGATGAGTTGTACCGTGTAAGCAATTTTCAGGTTTGCCGTGCCACTACTTCCTGTTTGCCGATACCTTAACTTTTTATTATACCACTCTAGGGCTGAAAATTTTTCGTCAAAGTTTTCTGGGCTTCTTCAACTGGGAATATGATATTTAGTCTAAAGCTTCATGATGATGACTTGTAACGTGTAAGGTATCTTAAGGTTTGCCATGCCACCACTTCCTGTTTGTCGATATTTTAACTTTTTGTTATACCACTCTATGGATGAAAATTTTCGACAAAGTTTTCTTGCCTTCTCAAACTGAGAATAATTTGATATTTGGTCTTAAGTTTTATGATGATGAGTTGTATCGTGTAAGATATCTTAAGGTTTGCCATGCCACTACTTCCTGTTTGCCGATACTTTAACTTTTTATTGTACTACTCTATGGATAAAAATTTTCGTCAAAGTTTTCTTGGCCTCTACAACTGGGAATCATTTGATATTTGGTCTAAAGCTTTATGATGATGAGTTGTATCGTGTAAGATATTTTCAGGTTTGCCGTGCCACTACTTCCTGTTTGTCGATACTTTAACTTTTTATTATACCACTCTATGGATGAAAATTTTCGTCAAAGTTTTCTTGGCCTCTACAACTGGGAATGATTTGATATTTGGTGTAAAGCTTCATGATGATGAGTTGTATCGTGAAAGCTATTTTCGGGTTAGGAAGTGACCTTTTCTGTACAGTAATCAACAATTTAAGAATTCAAAGATTTACGTAGTAAGCTAAAGATAATTCAGTTCAATATCTACAGAACCAGGATAAAATTCGTCTCTTGATATATCAACCACACTTAGACTTCGTTTGCTAGAAAAGAGAAACTTATTTGCAGGTATTATATTTTAATTACCAATTCATTTCACTGTGGTTATAATATCTCGCCCACAATACAATTGCAGAATTAAAATAAATAGAAAGGAGTATTTCCCCCCAAAATACCAAACAGAATGTTAATTTTGAAATATTTTCATAATCAAATGTTGATAATTTGGTACAAAGGAAGTGACTGCCTATTGCGGGCCCTTCTGCGTTCAGCAGTACCTCTAGTTTTACTTGATATTGTCATCTGGTGAGCTATAACTTATCTCTTAAAATGAATTTTGTTTGACTTCAAAAGGACGTAACCTATATTCTTTGCATACTTAGAGATATTATGCCCGAATCCGCCCCGATGTCCTGAACACTACACGTCTACTGGCTTTACGCAACCCTTCGCAAAGTTTTCGGTTTGGATTATATCCCGTAGTGCCACTTGTTTACTTACAGACTGGGTTCCTTTAGTTAGTCGGAAGCCTGGCCCATCTTTCGAAATTAATTTTAGTCTCATTCCTAAAGTCTGTTCTTGCTCAATATAGTGGTCTTTGTACATGTGATAAGGTGTCTGCTCTTACTGAGTTTGCGTCGTATGGTTATCATTCTGTAGGAAACGGAATAGAGAAAGACGAGGATTGGGTACCCAAAACCCGGTTCAACTCTACATTTTGGCTTTTGCTAGTGCCGTACAAAAGTTTTCCTTCGTTGTACGTTTGTCTTAATAATTGTTTTTGTTGTCGACTTTTCTGGCGGATCGATGTTTTTCAGTGGTTGAAGATGCTCCCCTCTGTATTTTCTTTTTTTTTTTAATTTATTTAACAGTCATGTCGACTATTTTTTTTTTCAAAAGCATTTCACAACCTTGGATGTTTTGATTAAGGTTTGGTTTTCGAGTTTGGTCAATAGTTCGTTTTAACCGACTCGGAGAAAACAGCATGTGCATCTTATTGGTATAATGTACGACTCGAAAAGTTGCCTTTCTGGAGAACGGGTTTTATCCGCATTTTTTCTTTCCGAACGAAGAGTAAAATAAACTGAAGACTAGTTCCGATTAAAGGTAAAATTCGATTCACGTATCACCGTTACTGTCAACGTATATAGATTTAACACTTGTAAAACCATCTGATCACCTCTTTCAGGTAAAAACAAACATTCCATGATCTGTTGGGGTATTAACTTTCGTTTTTGGTCAATACATTATGCGTTAAACACGTATCTTGTCACAGTCTCGTGTACACATCTTTGAGAATATTGCAGGTGACTTAATTTTCGAGATTTTTTTAAGTGAATAATTAGTTTAGTAATCATTTAAACAAATGATGAAATGATGAGTTGTTAATAAGTTTGTATTGCTCTTATGTGTGTGAAACTGAAAAGAACATATTGGTTTGAGAAACTGATCTGAAATCGAATCAAATGTAATTGATGTTGACATTTTTCTTATTATTATTGTTTTTTGTAAAAGCCTGAGATTTGTACCAGGTACAAGTATTGATAGATAGGAATGCATGGTAAAATCTTTGTGCCCTAAACTATGTAAATCGAACATGATTTAAGAACACACGTGATGGAGTGCTATCGCTGTTCTCAAAAGTCAAATAAAAACTGGTGGACCCACCATCGAATATCTGGGTTTCAGCTGTTTTTTCCGAAAACACCAAGGGATATACCATAGAAAAGACAAAGTCATTGACAAGACAAGGTGTAACAGAAACAATGAATGATCCGCGTGGTAAATTAGAATTTCTTTTTCGTACCATGATCTACAATCTCTCTAATAAACGATAACACATTCGGCTCGCCAAAAGACTGGTATTTATGGTGTACATTTGTCGTAATTGCTTGCTTTTTAATCCGTCAAAGAGAAAACCCTACTTGTGAATAACGACCACAAGTCATACGCCAGGCTTTCTCCTTCATCATGTAAACCCGGATTATTATAGTAAGTTTTATTTGACAAGGAGTTTTTCAAGTATCATCTCGTTCACCAAAAGTTTACTAATTGGTGATCAGTCATGGTCTATTCAAACATTCTTGTGATGTAGTTAAAAGCACGCGTCTATCATCACTCTAGTCGCGTGTCGATAAATCCAAAATTACAAAGCTCTTCTTATTATGTTTTGTTATTGAGAAGAATTGTCCCAAAGTTTTATTATAATTTTTTTGTAAATTTTATTCAAATTTTGAGAAAATTAGTAATAAAGATAATTTTTCAAAGTCTATTTCTATTTAAACCGACGAGGAAAGCGGTAGGGAGACTGCCCCTGCGAAATGTGACCATGGTTAACCATGGTTATATAGCCATGGTTGACCATGGTTAACCATGGTTTTAACAATTTTCGTTAAATGGGACACCATGGTTGACCATGGTTTTTTATCAAACCACGGTTAACCATGGTCAACCATGGTCATGACCATGGTCAACCATAGTCAGTGGCAGTGGTTGGCCATGCTTATTATAAAGAGCTTTATTCAATAGTTTTGAATTTGTTAATGTTATTATGTCTACTTATCTCAGCTCTGTTCAACTTCCCTAGCCTTACAATTCCTCTTCACTTAAGGCACATCTACCTTGATTTTACAAGTTATTAACACATTTTAAATATATAGTGTAACAGTAAAAACTTTTGATAAGGTGTACCTTGATTTTTAAATTTTGCAAAAGTCTCACAATTTGTATTGTTTCTTTACTTTCGATGATTGATTTCACTTCAGTTAAATTATTTTGAATTATCATTAATAGGATTTCACAAATGATCTTATTTTTTTTCAATAAATTACACTTAAACTCTTAAAACAAAGGGAGATAATTTAAAACTTGTTGTTTCCAAATATGTGGCTAGATCTGCCAAGTTTGGTTTTTGGAGTGTCCAAAAATTTGATGGGAGTGAAAACATGATTTAAAAAAAACTACAGAATTATTTGAATAAAATTAAAATTGAAATATAAAAATCATAAGACATGAAATGACATAAATTATGGTGAGCCTTGAGCAGAATTCGAAAGGGCTTTAAACTTGAAAGATTGAATATGGATAAACAAGTCATAAATAATATAATGAAAAGCAATTTATTTCATTGATAATTATGTTAATCTTTTATGCCTGTGTAATTGTGAATGTAAGCATGATCAAGGATGTTATGCAGGCTTGCAGGTGCATAAATCGCCTAAGGTCAAACCATGGTTAACCATGGTCATTGCAGACTTGACCATGGATAAGTCAGATTCAACCATGGTCATTGTTTTGGTAACCATGGTTGTTGATGGTGTGACCATGGTCAATATTTAAGCATGGTTAACCATGGTATACCATGGTCAGAAGCATGGATAACCATGGTTGAACCATGGTCAACCATGCTTTAACCATGGTCAACCATGGTTATTCCTGCTTTGTCCATGGTTGTTCATGGTCAACCATGGTCAACCATGGTCACATTTCGCAGGGGTGATGCTACCTTAAAATTCTAAGAACGCAAGTGAAAAAAAAAACGCATTTAAGTTCTCACGTTTTTTGTGATGCTACCTTAAAATTCTAAGAACGCAAGTGAAAAAAAAAAAACGCATTTAAGTTCTCACGTTTTTACCATGTCCATCCATCCGTCCCCTTCCGTCCGTCGGTTCGTCTTCCGTCCGTCCGTCCGAGGGGGTACATGGTTTGTCCGCACAACTTCTACAGTTTTTATGATAGAAAGGTTTTTTTGTAGATGATCTTTATATATTATATTAAAGATGTGCATGTGATAAGGATTTTGATTTTGACATTTTTGCGATTTTACATAGAGGGCACACAGTTTGTCTGCACAACTCCTCCTTGATGCTAGTGTGTTTTCATTTTGCAGATCAATTGTTTATATATTGAAGATGTGCATGTGGTGAGGATTTTGATTTTGATTAATTTTTGATAAAAATATACATTGTTGAACTTAGTCAGTTTTTTGTGATTTAGTAAGAGGGTACATAATTTGTCTGCGCAACTCCTCCTACTATGTTGATGCCAGGAAGTTTTTATTTTGCAGATTGATTGTGCGTATATTGAAAATGTGCGTGTAAAAAGGGATTTTGATTTTGGTGCAATTTTTCTCAAGAATATACATTTTTTAACTTAGTCAATTTTTGTGGGCGAATTAGTAATACAGGGTGTGTTTCTAGATTGTCCGCTGTTTTGATGCTAGGAAGCTTTTATTTCGCAGTTCATCTGTGTATCTATATTGAAGATGTGTATGTGGTAAGATTTTTAGTTTTGGTTCATCTTAAACAAATATATACATTGTTGAAAATAGTCATTTTTGGTGATTTGGTAATAGAGGGTACATAGTTTGTTTAGTTAGGGCATCATATGTAACTTACAGACAAAAAAAATCATTACTAAGAAATCACTTTTTGATTCAGACTTGGGCGGGGGCATGTCAGTCTCTAGTTTCTTATTACATTGTAGGTCCTTTTCACCATTCGATTTGCTTTTGTTAAACCGTACCTTATCCAATATGGCCACCGGAGAGGAACGAATTTTAATGTTGGACTGGATGGAAATCACATTCAAATATCTTTTTCTTAGAATCTACTTTTGCAATAAGAACAAGTTCATACCTAATCTAAGGTAGATGCCCGCGTAGAACATGGTGTGACCTTTGAATTTGGTCTCTGAAACCACTTGTCCCAAGAGGAACAATAATTGAGAACAACAGTCCTTAGTCGGTTCCTTTCGAAATCTAAAGGTCTATTTGTAATAGTCTATCGTTCATATGCACCATATGTATTATACATATATTCAATGAAGTAGTGCAAATTTTATTTATGTGCAACTCGTCTAGATCCGTACATTTGGTTTGGTGATGTATATTGACCCAAACTTGCTGGGAAATAAAAGACACAATTAAACAAAACGGCCTAAATGTTGATCCTCCAAAAAATCGAAGGATCACACACACATATAAAAGTCTGAGTCTTAAGTAATGACCTATTCAACTTAAGTGAATCCATTTCTGTAATTTCTGTAATCAGTTACATTTTGGTTGATATATATATATATTTTCCAGCTGTACAGCATGAAAGGTCACCACGTTGTTTCCAGTTTAAGAGAGAAAACTCTGAAGAATTTGACCGTAAACCTGGTTACCCTTACAGTTTTGAGGAATTTTTTGAAAGGTAAGGACTTCCTGTTCTTTCTTGAAATTTCAATACAGGATATTTGAATTAAAAATTTGTCTGGATTGCGAAGATATTGCAATATAATATATTTTGTGATAATCATAATCTAGGATTAGTTAGCTAGGCTATTCCATAGCCTAGCTATATAGATAGTTCTTAGGGGGAAGTGAGGAGTACGCTTGCGCAGTAAGGAGAACGCATGCGCAGAAGACTATTGACCAATAGGAATTTCAGATGCTCGAAAAATCAAAATGGCGTCCAGTTTCGTCCTGATAAAACGGGGCGGGGTTTATTTTTTCTGTTTCCTTGTGGAAGTTGAAAAGTATTATAAACATTTACTATAGGTGGTACTGGGAACAGGTTTGTAGAGGATGATGGGATTGGTATTGCAATATCGTTTAGCCAGATTTATAAATATAGATATGATAAAATGAATAAGAACAGTAATGTATAAATTTAAAACCAGAAGTTAATAAATAAAGATGAGGTATTGTGCAATAATCAATAATATACAATTTTCAATTGTGTTAAACAAAGCGTGATTGCAGTTTGTGGAGATACTTAGGCCCGGGTACTTAGGCAATGGAGAACGAAAGGTGGAAAGAGATAGAATTGCTTTTTTGCTGAAGAATAAAGAGCTACCCTAGGAGAATGCAAAAACAAAACAAAAAACAAAAGCACGAAACTACTTTGAAATGCTGTTGGCAAAAAATTAGAGGTTTGATCGAATCAGTGACTGTTTTATCACATGTGCAGACCAATAGAAGAAATTACAGAGAAGTACCGAGAAAGGCTTATTTCAAGTATTGATTTGAGAATACAAATACATCATGAGCCACCACACCCTTGTCAA
This sequence comes from Modiolus philippinarum, assembly GCA_002080025.1. Taxonomy (NCBI): domain Eukaryota; kingdom Metazoa; phylum Mollusca; class Bivalvia; order Mytilida; family Modiolidae; genus Modiolus; species Modiolus philippinarum. Next base: position 13,252 of record MJUU01009659.1, read on the forward strand.
TAAAACACGCAATTTTCTATCCAAGGCTATTCCATAGCCGAGCGTATCGTTTTTATTTCATAAAAACCATTATCCGATTTATATCATCCACTTATGTTTATAAAGTCCCCTCGTGTTTTCTAGTTATAGCAAAAATTACATGTTGTTGGGATTATCCATGTTTTTTTTTATCACTTGATCTTCGTAAAATACCCATTTAAAGCAACATGAGCTATATTTTTCAATTTTTCGGTTCAAGAAGAATTCATCATTTCAAGTTACAGTATGCAGAAATTAAGCAGTTTCAAGTCCAGAAACATATAAAAAGCTTTAGAATTAAGGAAAATGTAGAAAGTTGAAGGATAAGGGTGTAAATTATTGTTAACAAATGTCAAGTGTAGACACACATCACCACACCGAAGTTTGCCGATTGGTGGTACGTTTGTTTATGTTGACTATATATAGTATCTCCAGTGTCGAACATTATAGTCATCCACCATCGTATTCAAAATTAATTTAAAAATCGAATTAATAAAGTATTTTTTTGGCGTTTTTATGGATTAAAGGGTATTTGATATTGTAGCAGGAGCGCCAGGAGGCTATGTGTCACCTGACGCCGCTGTCTACTGAACGGTCTAAATCTCTAGTTTATTATGTTACTATTTTATCTTAAATATACATTAACTTTTAATTCTCCAAGTCTTCATGCCTCTGAAAAGGTATATACAAAGATACTTGTTTTATATATTTTCAGCAGACAGTATCACCATTTTCAGCCATTTAATCCAAACATTAGAGTGCCGGAGTTCCCAACCTACAGACCGAATCCAGTGTATCCTTCATTTTCCTTCCAGTACCACCATGACCAACGTCGTCATCATGTTCTTCACAGTAATATTTCCAACTACAATGTTGACATGAGCGCAAAATTTGGTTCTTGTAATAGCGACGGTGGCAGCAACGCTTCTACAAACAGCTCTCCTACGCAGCCGACAGTTAATAGCACCAGTAGATGTTCAACGCCATTGGACGATTCACACGAGTCACGTGATCGAGTAGAGGACAAAACAGACAGAATGACGCCATCACCACAGCCCACATCTTCCTCAGAAAATGGTTATTATATATTCATTTACTTGGGTTTAGTTCTAGTTAACTAATTGGTCTAAACGGATTGTGTAGTAAATGAACACGATATACTGGTCAAGTATCCTTAAGAATAAGATTTGCAAGAACTGTTGTATCGTTTAAACTCAACATTAATAAACAGTATCCCTTGCATCTCCAGTCAAATCGAAATTAAGCCAGAATGTGAAAGTATTGTTCTAAGCTTTTCATTTAGATCTTTTTTTATTATTTGTTCTCTATCATATAAGTTGTCGAAATGATTTTTTTTTTTGCTTTTTTGATGGTGTTAATTTGATTTTATTAACAGGATCACCATCTACAGACAACAGCGACAGCCCAAACGTCACATCCTCTACAAACTCGAAATGCCAGCCTACTGGAGACCCTCTGAAAATGTCACCAAGGGTGCTTCCGTTCTCTACCACATCAACAAATCAACAACATAATTTGCATCAACCAGTCCCTAAATTTTCACAGGTTTCCATAAGTACAGACAACTCTTTCATTTCAACAACCACTGACAATGTTTACGAAACTGCTGCAAGACTGTTATTTATGTCTGTTAAATGGGCCAGGAATATCCCATCATTCTTACAACTTCCGTTCAGAGATCAGGCCATCCTCCTGGAAGAATCTTGGTGCGAACTGTTTGTTTTGAGTGCTGCGCAGTGGTCATTACCAATTGATATTGGTAGGTATATTTTCGTTTTTAGGACAAATTATAAGGAAAATTTCATAAAATGGGAAAATGTTTATTCACGGCTGTTATCCTGAGCAAGCAAAACGTTTGGTTTTTCAAATATCTTTGAGAATTTTAGTTTGTGAATGGACTACGCAACAATCAACAAAGTAAAATACATGTAAAAACTAGAACAATTACTGCAATTTTAGGAAATTAACCTCATACTGTCCGAAACGCCAGTGAGCCCTGCACAACTGGTTCACACAAAAGCAGTTGAAATAAACCTTCGGGTGTCATTTTTCAAAACACTGTAGAATCCAATTACTAGTATTATAGACACTATTTTTAACGGCAGGAATATAGGAGTAACTGGATTTAAGTAGAATTCCCAAATATAATTGGTCGTTGAAACTTTCTTTTAATTTTTTTAAAAGTGGAATAAAATAATTCTTCAAATCCAGTGTGCAGAAATGTTTGTTTTGACTCAAATCAATTTAAAAAAAGTATCGTTGCGCGGTAAAAATTAAAAATTGAAAGCAATAAGTTGTCTTTGATATTGCTGGGTAAAAATTCAAAGCAATAAGTGGTCTCTGATAACTGATAACTGATAACAGGAAATCAAAAAAAAAAAGTAAAAAAAAAAAAATAATAATAATAATTATCAAAATTTGAGCTATCTACTCTAGTAATTTTGAGATCCAATCAGTAAATATGTTTCTTCTGAGATCCAATCAGTAAATGTGTTTCTTCTAGTCGCAATAAATTCTTAATCAATGAAGAGATGTGGATTAAATGAACATGAGACAAAGATTCTACAAATACATTGTAAAAACAAGCAATGGAACAACGCATTCATTGTTGTTCTTCATCTTGAAATCATCATGAGGCTTTCAACAATGAGGTTTGCTCATACCTCACAGTAAGTTCAAGACGCCCATAGCACATATCATGGATGCGAGATACAAAATTTGAGAATTTCAGGAAATTAACCAAAATTGGAATCAAATTTCTAATTGAAAAAAAAAAATTCTAATTGCATGATTTCTATATTGAATCCCTATAAATAATTAGTTTTTGAGAATTTCAGAAAATTTACAAAAATGGTATTATATCAAGTTCAAGTTCAAGTTTTATTTTCTCAAGTCCCCAACAGGGGAATGTGAATATAAACAAAGTATTTTGCACATTACATGTCTAATAACATAAAGTATCGGAATTCTGAGTGTTCAGAATTTTGTAGGGTAACAAAGAATTGCTAAAATAAGATTGTGTTCTAAAATAAAATAAATAGTTGACATTTTCAGGATAATTTCCAAAGCTGGCACTGGATAAATATTGCACATCTGCACTATAAGTGCAACAATTTTATAACAAAATTAAGATAAGAACTTATTGTATAAATAAAGATGTTCGGGTAGCAAGCGTGATGTACTGAGTTACTAACCAAATCATTCAAAAGGACAGGGATAAAAATGGAAATTATCAATCTTAAAGAGGGTTACGCTGAAGTAAATAGTTTTGTATAAAAAATATGCCAGAAAGTAAGTCCTTGTCACATACATTTTTTTTATAATTTTATATAAGATACTAAGTATGTTATAAAATTGTGTATTTATTTCATATATGTTATAAAATTGCTGGAGTCCTTTAATTTTGTTCATTGGTCACTTTTAAAAAAATGTTTTATATATATATATATATATATATATATATATATAGCTTTCGTTCTTATTTTTTTTTAATTTGTTGTTGATTTTTTCTTTTGGAATAGTGCCTTTTTAATTGTGTAATTGTCATTTAATACTAAATTTTTACAAAAACACAAACACATTTTGTTTTGTCATTTTTTTTTATTCATATATGCTTATATAAATCTAACATGGTTCCATCATTGACATAAATATCAAGAACCTACACAGTTTTCGTTCTATATATCAATACATATAATAAAGCGATTAGAAAATGTAACATTTCATATGTTTATATACAGCATTGTTGTTTGTTGTTAATCCTCCAACTGTTGTCTGCAGTTGTTGTCTCTCTCCAGCACCAACTCCCCAAACCCCCCGCATGATAGCGGTGTCATTTACAGCCGTCGGTCTGTCCGTAATGCTCAGGTTAAATTTAGGTTGAAGGTAGTTAACCCTGAAGGAGGTTTGAGATCTTGATGAAACTTTGTATGTAGTTAGACTATGACATTAACTGCATCATTTTTGAGGCAAACGGATGCTATGACATCTAGGTCATTGGTTATTGACTTTGAATATTAGGTGTGAATATTTGATAAACTACAGGTTAAGGTTTAGGTTGAAGGTAGTTTACCTTGAAGGAGGTTTGATATCTTGATGAAACTTTGTATGTAGTTAGACTATGACATTAACTACATCATTTTTGAGGCAAACGGATGCTATGACATCTAGGTCATTGAATATTAGGTGTGAATATTTGATAAACTACAGGTTAAGTTTTAGGATAAAGGTAGTTTACCTTGAAGAAGGTTTGATGTCTTGATGAAACTTTGTATGTAGTTAGACTATGACATTAACTACATCTTTTGAGGCAAACGGATGCTATGACATCTAGGTCATTGGTTATTGACTTTGAATATTAGGTGTAAATATTTGATATACTACAGATTAAGGTTTAGGTTGAAGGTAGTTTACATTGAAGGAGGTTTGATATCTTGATGAAACTTTGTATAATGATACAACATAATATGAACTGCAACGTTTTTTTTGTGCCAAGCAGATGCTGTGATTTCAAGGTCATGGTTCATTGGATTTGAATTTTATTATTGCATTTATATATTAATTCTCACTGTTTAGATTTTTGAAATTCTTCTAAACATCTCTTTTGGTCCTTAATGTTTAAACAGCCATTTTTTTTTAATTGCAAAAATCTTTTATTCCAATTTTGATAAATGTTCTGAAACTCAATTCGACCATTTAATTTTGGGAATCATTTAACTAGCAACCATACATTTTTTAATTTTTAAATTGCGAATATCTTGGATTCCAATTTTGGTAAATTTCCTGAAACTTTAAAAGACTGCTTCTTTTTGGGAATTTTGAAATCAGTTTGGAACAAGTCAGTTGCAAAATCCTTGATTACAGTTTCCGTTAATTTCCTGAACTCCCAAAGACCACTTAATTTCTGGAGTTTTTCATAAATATTGTATGGTCATTAGCGGGGCATTGTGTCAATTGACACAGATTCTCTTGTTTTAGATTTAAAAGTAATGTTTACAAAATTTTCAATCAAAAAGCTATATTTATTGGCCCTATTTCTAAATAGTTTCATTATCATTTCATTTACATGTCTTTACTTCTTTTTATAAAATTTTGGTTTTTGTTGTTATTTATTGAATTGATATGAATTTTACCCATTTTACTTTTCTAAAGTCGCAAGAATTTTATCCATGGAACAATTTTTTGTTAATTAATTTCCTAACTCATTAGTATCAAGTACTAAATAAACATACCCCGAGGCAATATAAAAAGTTGGATAACTGGGAATAGCGATTTTTAAAAAGTTGGATAAGTGGGAAGACACCGTATTGTCACAGATAAAGTAAAACCCTAACAATATCAATTGGCAACAAAAAAAAAAAATGGACATGCACTATTTCCCTTCTTTTTTTCTAAAATATAAGACACACATTCATTCTGAAGTGGTGCAAAATTTCCCGTTACTTTTTCTTTCCCCGACTGGTCAAAATGATAGCCTATTCCATTCATCAGATATGAATGGAAGTTGTAATAAATCTTAATAGAACCATGCATTTACACTTTTACAGGGGCACTGATGGCAAGCAATGGGTTTTCTTTGGAAGCAAATGGTGCTGACAGAAGTTCTCTCATAGCAGCACAACTTCGGCTTATTCAAGATATCATATCGAGGTTGAATGCAAACCGAGTTGATACAACAGAGTACGCATGCCTGAAGGCCTTGGTATTGTTTAAACCTGGTATGTGTCTATTTGTGTTGCTAACTTTTTTCAAGAATTGGGTAAAAAGATAAATTTATAAGGATAATTTAATGAGATTATTTTGGCAATTGATTTGACCAAACTTATACTGCACATATCATGAATGTAGAATTAAAATACAGAAAATCTCTTGAAAACCTTGGTATTGCACCTCACCTGTCCTCTTCTTGCCCATTAGCACATAAGGTCCAGACACACTTTCTTCAATTTAGCCGGTCTCTTGCTGCCACTCTTGCCTCTGTCCATGTAGTTCCATCTCACATGTTTTTTTTGTTTTGTTTTTTTTTTGGCCGACCCACTCTTCTTCTGCCCTCTAAATACCATTTAGGGCTGTTGTACATTATACATTTATTTCCCATACATGTGGGAAATATGAAGATTTGTTTACCCGAGGGAATCATATTTCCCGAAGGCATCGCCTGAGGGAAATATGATTTCCCGAGGGTAAACAAATCTTCATATCTCCCACATGCATGGGAAATAAATATTTTATTCCACCACTAAGTTTAATATGTACAAATCATTGAAGGTTGTATCGAGAAGGGTTCTATCTCCATCTTATCTGAAATTCTTTCATAATCTTGAAGAATTCAGGCATTATTGACGAAAACCCAGAAAAAAACTCGTCTGGAATCATTTTTTCTTCTTGAAACTCAGCCTGAATCCTCCTGTTTTTGAAGGCCCCTGCATCTATGACATCGATCAGTGAAAATCTAATGGAGTAATAAGTACTCAAGAACTAAAAGTTAGTACACCGCAGTAAGAAAAGGCATTGTCGTTGCTGTAATAAATTTGTTTTATTGATTTTTGAAATTGACATAATAACACAAATAAACTTATTAAAACTGTACTATTGATACCTTATTATTCGGTAAACACTCTTGCTAGGCGATACCGTGTTAACTGGGAACGTCTCTTTACTATGATAACTCTTGTAAAATCTAGAGAATTTCGAATGAGGGGAATATGATATTTGGACACGACGTTCAGCGGGAGACACGATGTTTTGTTCACAGTCACGTGTGACAGTCTTGGCCAATGAAAATTCGTTATTAGTTAAGTTATTTTATATAGTGGAATAAATCCAATTATTGTTGTTCAATCTTTGGATATGCCCAATCCACTTCAATTGTCTCTGCATTATTGCTGAACTAATGCTTTCGGTTTTTATTCTGTTGTGAAGCTCTTTGTTTGCTATTTTTTCTGGCCATATGCCTCAGACATCTATATTGAAATGTGTCAAGTTTTTTCTTGTCTCTCTATATCTTTATCTATCTCTGTTTCTTTCCAGGTTTCAACAATCTCATCTTTGTTTGAATTGAGAATTTTTAAGTGTTCAAAATCTTCTTTAAATTATTGTTTTGCTTTCCATAACCTGATGTTAATATCCTCACCTCAATCTCCTTTTGCGGTTACAATCCTCCGCTAAATAAGTGAAAGTTTCAATGTCTTCTATTTGTTGGTCATCAATTGTTACAGGATTTTGTAAGGTGATGTTAAGTCTCCTTACATTGGGTTTCAGGCCAACCCGTTTTGCATGTTCATGTAGTGTCCGCGTTTCACTTTGAATATGTTGGTATTTTGACGAAAAGAGAGCCAGTTTGTCGGCAAGGTCTAAATCTTCGAGTTTAGTTGTTAAATTCCACCTTAATCCAGTTGGTTCCTTTTCTGTTGTTTCTTCATGATATTAATCGATGATTGGAAGGAATAAAAATCCAGACATAGTGCAGTCCTGTTTCACACCATTTGCTTCCCTGGATCACTCTTTGATTCCTCACCATCAACCATCAGAGAACACTGTGGAATGTTCCTTACAGAAGGTTTATCATTTTATTATTTTTTCTGGTATGCCATAGTGCCTCATGATCGACAATAGGCTGTATTTATTAATTGTATCAAAAGTCTTCTTGAAGTCAACATAATTACCAAAAAGTGGTGCATTCTATTCATTACACTGCTCAAGTATGTTTCTGAGTGTAAAAGCTGTTCAGTGTTGTTTCTTCCCCTTCTAAATCCACCTTGTTCTTGTCGCAGTTTGTCATCTATGCCATTTTGAAATCGTTGAAAAACCACTGTTGAGAAGAACTTGCTCAGCACTGACAGTAGAAAATGCCTCTGTAATTATTGCATTCTGAATTATTACTATTATTCCCTCGTTCAAACATCTGATAATTTTTCTTTGCCCCATATAGCCATAAAAAGCTGTTAATGTCAAACCTGTCTTTAGAATTTCAGCTGTTACCCCTTTCAGTTCCTACTGATTTTCCATTCCTAAGCCGTTTCATTGCCGTAATATGTCCGCCTTTCTCTATGACACCTGTGTCTATCTTATCTATCAAACTTTCAGCATTCTCTATTATCAGTAGACTACCTGGTTGTGGACGATGTAGAACAATGTTGAAACGCGCTTCCATCTTTATTAGGGCCCCGCCATGAAATGGCGGCGCCCTATAGTAATCAGCCTGTCCGTCCGTCAGCGTTTTCTATGTCGTACGATAACTCAAGAATGCCTCTACGGATTTTTATGATTTTTTTACTCAAAGTTGCACTTGACTTAAGGAAGCTCCCTTTCGTTTTTGAAGACAATCTGAAAATGATTTTTGGGAAAAAACTTAATTTTTATATGAAAAAGTGCATATTTTGAGAATTAGCTCTATGTCGTACGATAACTCAAGATTGCCTTTAGGGATTTTAATGATTTTGATACTCAAGGTTGAACTTTACCAAAGGAAGCTCCCTTTCGTTTTTGTGAAAAATCTGAAAATAATTTTTTTGGAAAAAAACATCATTTCTATATGAAACAGTGCATATTTTGAGAATTAGCTGTACGTCGTACAATAAATCAAAATTCCCATCAGGGATTTATATGATATACACAAGGTTGGTCCTGATCAAAGGAATCTCCCTTTTGTTTTTGAGAAAATTTTATTTCCATGAAATTCCGCAGTCAGGTTTTTGGGACACACAAGGGGACGGGGCCCTTTCTGACTTTGTCAGTATTCTAGTTTCGCTCTGGGTGCCCATGATGTTCCAATCTGGGTCTTTTATTGTTGGTGTTTTTGTTCTCCTCTCATTACTAAGCACCCTTGTAACCTCATAAACTGTCTTGGCCATTATTGGCTACTGTTTCTACCTCTTCTATAAGGTATTTTTCCACTTTCTTCTATCCCTTTGAATGCTGATCTTCACTTCTTTGTCTACTTAGGCTTTCCTTCAATCTTTCAGATCTGCTGTTGTTTATTTGCAGTTTTACTTGTTTTCTCTCGTCAACAAGTTTCCATGACTCTTTTTACATATGCATGGTTTATGGTTTATGCCCTCTTTTCTTTACTCCAAGTACTAGTATTTTTTTTTTGCAGTCTCAATATATCCTTTCTCCATTTTATCCCAGATATTCTCAATTGATTCCATATGTTCTAGTACCTGAACTATATTTTTGAGTGCTATTTTTGAGTGCGATGGAGAATGTCGTCTTTCTCTCAGGCTGTTGTAACTTGTTGGTGTCATATTTGATTCTACTATTTTCTGTTATTTTCTTTTATGAGTCTGATCTTACAAAGTATGAGCTCATGGTCACTGCTTGCATCTGATTGTCTCATTCATCTTGTGTCAAAGCATGATGTTCTGTGCTGTTTTGAAATTAGTCACATGGTCGATTTGGTTTTCTGTCGATAATAAGTTACTTTGTGTCAATGTTGAGAAAAATGGTGCCATTTACAACCAAGTTGATTATTTCACAAATTTCAACTCAATTTTCTCCTTTTTCAAGAACTCAGAGATATTTATTTCATTTGTTCATTAATGTTATGATGTTTTGTTGTCTGATTTCAGAGGCACGAGGCATACGAGACCATTTTCAGGTTGAGATCCTGCAGGACCAGGCCCAACTGATGTTAAATGATTACATTTTGACCAGTCAAACAACAAATAAGTTCCGGTTTGGAAAGTTATTGTTGCTACTTCCTACCCTTAGAACACTTAGTCCACGTGCAGTAGAAGATGTATTCTTCCGCCGTACAATTGGTAGCATTCCAATCGAAAGATTGCTATGTGACATGTTTAAATCTAGTTAAAAACAGATCAAATTTTGTTTGTTGATTTTTGCACGTTTATGTTGTGTTATGTGCGTGTATTGTCGTTTATTTATTTATTTTTGGTCAGACGAGAAATCTGTCGGCGTTCAAAACTGCCATTAAAGCTTGAAAATGTATTTGTTGTTTATCTGAATGTCCATTCCTTGTGAACATATATTTAATATTATCTGTAAATTTGAAGTAAGACCTGAAGCAAGCAGCTATGATGTGAAGTAAACAAACACTGAAAACTAAGATCCAACATTTAAGAAGGCAACCCCATGCAAGATTTAGAATTGTTTGTTAGCAGTAAGCAGACACTTACCAATATCATGTTGAATCATAATAGTATGTTCAACAGTTAGTATACATCTTACATTGTCTGATGTAAACAAAAAATCACAAAAAATCAATATTGTCATACTACAGACACATTTTGTTTATAATTGAAAATAATCTGCAAAAATGGAAACTTAAAACAGCAGAAGTACGGGGAGTTGCACGCTTGAATGCATGAAAAGTCATCTCACAAGCAACAAGCTGAAACAAATTTTTGAAGGCCTCATGGTAACTTCAAGATGAAGAAGAACAACAAAAGCATTGCTTCATTGCTTGATTTTACCACGTATTTGTAGAGACTATGTCATGTGCATTTACAATTGTTCATTAGTTGATTAGGTATTATTATTTCCAAGGTATCTGTTGACAATTTGGCAACACACTAAATTACATATCTCGAAGCAATTTATTTTTACAATTTCGATTTCTATGATTGCAATTGGCTTATTGTATTTATTGGATAAAATAGATGGCCATTTCGCACACTTGTGTCCCTTAAATGCAGATCAGATCTACATTATGTTCCGAATTTTTTCCAATGGACTTGACAATGTCTTGTTTATATGTTATGCTGGTAGTTTTTTCGGGTCCTGCTTGTCCAGTGTGGCAATTGTTAGTACCTTCGCAGTATTTTTTCAAAACAGATAAAAATATAAAAATGCACTGATCAATGTGGTGTGCATTGATATCCAGCAACACATAGTTCGGTTAGTCTTGAGCATACTTCGAAATTTTCAGTAATTCTCATAAATGATGGTCTCGAGATTGAAGCATCAACGAAATGCATATTTCTTAAAAAGGCAGAAGCCGCTCTTACACTACACCGCATAGCACAAACGTATAAGAAACGCACAAAAATCATTTTGCACAGTGGTAAATATTTTTATTCGTTCACGAATTACACTGAACGCACAAAAACTGGAAACATACAGTAAGTATACCGTAGATGTACAGGCCTAGCGCCCAAAAAACCGAACTCGCACCGAACTGACGCCTTAACCCTACCGCACCAGCATCGAATAAAACGTATTTATACCTTTAACATACCGAACGAGTACCGAATAAAACGAATTATTAACGGAAAAAGTACCGCACGAGCACCGATCGAGTAGATAAGGTATCATTTGAAAGCATCTACTAAGAAATTTTAAAAGTGATAATTACGTATTTGTTTTTTTTTTTCTCTTCTACCGCTGAACAACTTACTTAGAACAAAATCACAACAGCGTGCTTGGCCAATTTAATTCAATTTCTCAAAATACCCGCGAATATATAGGCATGATAATGACATGGGAAAAGAAATGCACGTTCCAGAAAACTTTCTCCAATAAGAATAAGAAAACTCTGGAGTATAACCAAACATCTTGTCTTATACGACTCTTTCGGATTAAACTATCACTCAACAGACGTCAGGCAGAATTTGCCTCTTTCAATTAGCTGATGATCAGCCAAAATTCCCAGGTTCCTTCCTTTTATTATGCTGGAAGCAGAAATGGTGAAATATTACCAGCATGATTATTGCACAAGATTTGCTTAACCTCTATGAGAAGTAAGAACTTACATGTTTTATTTTACACAAAAATACAATTTGTTTTTTGTACCATCATAGTTATGAAGAAAAGATTTATACAAGATTTATATTGTTGTGCATGATTCTGATGTTTCTTCTTTAGTATATAATGCTGAAATCAACCTTCTCCACCAACGACCCCATGCAAAAATGGCATTGAAGATACTGAAAACCACTATCGTCTTCAGAATGACTAATGTCACATTAATGTCACCACTTAATAAATACAAATCAACAGATACTAAATATCTTCTCAAAGTAAATATAGGCAACTAGATGACCAAATAGAAAGCCATTATCAATTCGTTTTATTCGGTGCTCGTCCGGTAGATTCGTGATCTCTTCGGTAATGTCCGTTTCATCAATTTAATCTAGCCTGCATGAACGGATGCATGACGGACAAATAACAAATGAATAACGAAGATATAGTGCATGACAACCGAACCAAACGAACACCTACTGTACGTTCACCGAAAAGTTTGTGCGGTATATGTCCATTCCTAGTTTTGAACATGGCCAAAATTTTCATCGTACAAAACGGACATGACTGTACATGTACTGTATTCACCGGACAAAGAAAGGACGCTAAACGTATATGAAGGGGGACGAACAAATATAATTATCTTATACACGGTGCAGTGTCAGAGGGGATGAATTGCACTAATGAAAGGTGCATACTGAAAAAATTACCTGACCAATCCGGCGTTTCCTTTTTAGAAAGCGTTTACCTAATTCGCAACAATAAAAATTAAGGAAGATTGCCGCCTTTATTTTTTCATCGCTTAACAAATTATTCTTAGATCTCAAAATGACAATTCCATTGATCAGTGTCGAAGGTCAAAGTGTCGAATAAGTTTCATTCAGCGAAAGATCTCTGTTGTTTTCAAATCGCTCGTAGGCCATTACAATGGTCTTTTTGCTCCGTTTAGAGTACTTTAGTTTTCTTATGGCCCCTGTCATGATCTGGTTTATTTACAAGGAGATTTTCTTAGCTGATTTGAGTCCCTCACGTTGTAAAATGTTGATGTTGCAAATCCTCCACGGATAAAATATAACTTGTCGAGGTTGCCGTTTGCAGAACTTTAATTACCAGTGTTATCTACGTACACTTGGTTGAAGCAAGACTTTATAAAGACCCAGAACATCTATCTGTAAACCTTATAGCAATGATCTGACCCAACTAAATAAACACCCTGAGTAAAGCAAATGTTAGGTAACATTTCTTTTCCAAAACAATATCGAACTAGGGAGCTATCGAGCAAACTTCGAAATCTTTTATAACTGTGAATTAAGGGAGCAACCATTTGATTTTTATGGGGGGCATGGATATTTTTTCACGCAATTTTTGAGTCTGACATTTTTTTTCTCGCTCGAAGTGACCCTGTCTTTTTTTCTCTGCCCAAGCCAGAAACATTGCTTCATATGTCATCCTTGTTATTTTTCAGCTTCCTCCTGTCCTGATATATATATTTTTTTTCGCCAAATTTCTGATCCTGGATTTTTTTTTATTTCTTTCTTGCCCCTCATTAAAATCAAATGGTTGCTCCCTAACAATACATGCAAATCACGTTAAAAAACGACCTCTTTAAAAACACAAAGGCACAATGTAAAAGCCATACAGGTAGACCGATAGACAAAAAAAAACTGGCCAATACGACACATAAGTGGTCCATAAGCCGACGTTTCCTCTGGATTATGGCACTTTGCAACACACAGGCTTTACAGTAACCATTGCTGTAAGGAATCGAAAAGTTACAACGTTTGTATGAACATGGCAAAGTACTTTAAAGACGGTATAAAACGAGAATATCAGTTCAGTTAAGGTAAGTAACGTACGTATTTTCATTATACAATGTATTTTACATTGAAATTTTAAGTTTTTATTTTTTTTTTACATTGGCAGAATATAATATAAAAATGTTAAATAATAATATTGGCTGAATGTTGATTATTGGCTGTTAGCTTACAGTTGTGTATTCTCCAAAAGGGTCGATGTGAGCAATGGCTATCACACTACGTCCGTCGTCTGTCGTCCCTTGTCCGTCTGATTGCTTTTCGCATTTTCACTAACATCTTTAAAACCACTGAAGCAAATTCAATCAAAATTTACAAGAATAATGCATTGAATGCCCTTTAGAAAGATTGCTTATTTTGTTAATAAAGTGGCTGTCAGTGTTTAATTAAGTTTATAATTGTCCCTATTGGGAAAGCATCATTATCATCATCTGCTCTTAAACTAATGAAGCAAATTAAACTAAAGTAAGTGAGAACCGAATCGTCAATCAAAAACGAACAATTCAAGGACAATGGCAACATCGGAAAAACGTGGGACACAACATGAGTAGGGCACAGAGAAGAAAAACGAACACACAAACACACCTGACAAAGATGAACAACGCGGACCCAATAAAAAACCATGGGTAAGATCAGGTGCATCGTCAGAGGGAACAACAATTAAGCTTTCAAAGGGAAAGATCTTTTGTCATCTGGGAAACAAGATATCCCATAACGGTCCACAAGATAGTGATGTCGACCGTAAAACTTCTAGAGGAATGATTTCAAGTTTTGGGTAATTTACCCTTGCTTAAGTAGCCTATTTGTAAGCAATCGGGCTATAACAAGGAAGTCACTGTTTCGACCACAGGCCCTTGAATAGCGAATGAGCTGGGAGATGTAAACTCCGTATGCTGGCGCTGTTTGGAAACTAAACTATACTTGAATGATGAAGGAAAGGTCCTTTACAAAGATTGCCAATTTATTCCGATTCGACAAAAAAAAACATAACCACAGGGGCGGAACATAGTTTAACATTTGCTCTTTACGAAACTCATATTCTGGTCATCTTCTCTGAAATCCTTGCAGCAAATTCAACTAAATTGTCAGGAAAAGTGTATGGTAGGTCCTTCACAATAATTTGACATGGCCGCCAGCGCAGAGCTTGGCTTAACGTTATACTGCTCTGAGACTAATAAAACAAATTTAAGTAAACTGTCAGTAGTGGAATACAAATATTTCTCATTTTGTTGTGCTTCGATGAAAACATTTATCGGTAATTTATCGAGTTTCCTTTAATCTCATGAAGCAAATATTTTTCAGTATTTGCTACTGCACGAATACGAAAAAATATTGGGAAAAAGTATCTTAGGCCACGCCTGCTTTGTTGAAACAAAGAAGAGACTCTTACCGGATCGTACAGATTCTTTTACTAGCCTTTTACTAATCAATACTAGTCAATTTCACGATTAGTTGAAAATTAACATTCATTTTCAAAATTTGTTCTTTTAAATGATTTAGTTAATTACCGATAAAAAGAATAATGGAAGTTTTGTTTTTGATACAAGAAATATTCACTCCAATAATGGACTCGCCCACAAGGGGCTCGTCCATTATTCTTCGCCAATATTTCTTGTATCAAAACAAAAACTTCCATTATTCTATATGTATGGGACCTTGTGATAAAATTATATTTTGACCAACTCTGAACTCCCTAAAGCAAATTTTTAACCAAACTTTACAATAATATTGTATGGTTGTATGGTGGGCCATTTCAAATAATTGCTCATTTCGTTCAGAACCCACAAAAAGTTACTGCCAGAAAATAGATAAGCATAATTCCTATGGGGAAATCATAATTTGATCCCTTGAAGCAAATTCAACCAAACTTTACTGGAACGCTGTATAGTGAGTCCTTTACAATTGCCCATTTAGTTTAATATTTGACCCATCGAGAAAAACAACAATTTCATCATCTGTTCTTCAACTATATTGATGCAAATTTAATAAAATCTACTGAAATTATGAAGGAAAGCGCTCATTTTGTTCTGATTCGATAAATTTATAACATGGTTGCCAGTATGGAACATAATTTTACATTGGCCCTTATGGTTAAACCTGCTATTAAGTATTTTGTCGGATCAGTCTCCGAGTTTTTCAAAATCAAATGAATAATCTCGTTAAGTAAGCTAGTTTGAAAAACCTTTTAAATTATAGTCATTGTTGACAACGAAGGTAGTTCTAAAAGCATGAATACAGTAAGCTTTAAACAATATTCTTATGTTTGAACTGCCATTTACATGTGGTAATACTTTGTAAAACTAAACAGTAGGAATTGGACTTATTTCCTTAAATGAATTGGTTTTTTTATCCCGCCGCACCGCAACGGTAAAACCTAGTAATGGCCTGTATCACTGTGTCCGGCCGCCCGCATGTCCCTTCTTGGATTTCATTCTGGACAACCACCATATTTACTACATCATATCGCATAACCACTTTGATTCGTCAAATTTTGTAGGAGTAACCGGATTTTGAATATTTCAATATTGTTATACAACGACAAATCTTGTGGACGTATTTCTCTAAAGTCGGTTTCACTTCCTTTAGATAATGGAAATCTCACGATTTCAGCTTTATTTTTACACCTATCTTTATCATATTTGGTATGTATATCAAGAATGATAATACATAACTGAAAAACGTTGAATTCGCCGTTTATGACATGCACAAAAGTCTGCAGTCATGTGCATTTTCACAATTTTTTTCAAACAGGTGAAAATTTCTAAGTGTTGGATTGTTCTATTTTAAGGGCGACCAAGTAACTTGATGAATTAGATGACCCGAGTTGACCCATCTAATAATAGCAAGGTGTACTCGTTCGGGGTTAACATTTGTCATCCACGGACTTTTTGTTTGTAAACACCGAACAGAATTTAGTAGGACATTAACAATTCATTATATATTTCTTTTGCGTTTAATGCATGCATATTTCAATTACATGTTTAAGTATTTTGTTGAATTATATCATTTACGGGTATGTTTTTCTTAAGTCAAAAGGGGGTCCAAGCACATGGTAAAAACCAANAGATCTTTTAAGCGCGGTTCTTTAAAATGCCACCCAAAACATTTGCGCACTACTTATGCAGGGACCATTTGATTTTCAGGGGGCCTGGTATTTTTCAGAAAAACATTTTCTGGGCCCGATTTTTCTGACCAGCATCTGGGCTGAAAAAATAATCTAGCCCTGATCCTGTCCATTAGAAAAAAGGCCTGGCTCAACAAAATTTCCTAGCATAGTGTATATAGGATAACAATAATCTGGCCCGCTATGTGAGCGAAAAAAAAAATCCCGGTTCGGGTAAAAATCCCCCCCCTGAAAATCAAATGGTCCGTGCCTTATTGTCCTCTACTTTTTAACAAGTTATTGGAATGTTCTGAATTATTTGATTTTCAGGGGAAGGCTTGGGCGATTTTGTAAATAAATAATCTTTGTGCCAGAAAATAAATATCTTAATTCTACTTATCATGAAAATAGATGAATTAGTTTTTATTTGAAGAATAATTTTTTGGTGCAA
>MJUU01009660.1:6359-26102 GCA_002080025.1 Modiolus philippinarum
TGAATAAACGTCATACTTGTGAAAACACCTATTGTCAGGTGTGTAAAGATTACTATCCAAAAGGACATCAGTGCTTTATGCTTACTGCAACTCCACGAAAACGATCGGATAACCAAACATACATTTTCTTTGACTTTGAATGTACACAGGAGGATCTAGTGCAGTGTGAACAAGGATATGTACCCGATGAGACAGGTAAATGTACCAACTGTAAACAAATGAAATGTGGAGTTTACCAACATCAACCCAATTTGTGTGTTGCGCATAAAATATGTTTAAAGTGTTTAAATAATACCATTAATGAAACCAGTACGGGTGAGGAATGTGGAAAAAATGAAGTCGTGTTTACTGGAACCAATGCAACCGATGACTTTTGTAACTGGTTGTTCTCTGGACAAAACAATGGAGCTACTGTAATCTGTCATAATTTCAAAGGATACGACAGTTATCCTATTCTGAATTACCTGATTCGTCATGGCATAGTACCGGAAGTGATCCCTAATGGAACTAAGAATATGGCCATCACCATACCAACCTGTAACATTCGTATGATTGATTCCATGAATTTCTTACCTACAGCTTTATCCAAAAATGTTTGGACTGACAGAACTGCGAAAGGGATATTTTCCGCACTTATTCAATACCAAAAAGAATCAAGCTGCCATCTTAAATCAATTACCCGATGTAAAGTTTTATCAACCGGATAAAATGAAACCCGAAGACAGAGTTGCGTTCCTGAAATGGTACAACGAGAATAGAGATTCCACGTTTAATTGTCAACAAGAACTGCTGAGCTATTGTCGTTCGGATGTGGATATACTGAGACAAGCGTGTTTGACGTTCCGTCAATTATTCATTGAGATGACAACTGTACAGAGTCAAGGAGGTATCGACCCTTTTCAAGACTGCATTACTATTGCATCTGCCTGCAACCTCGTCTTTCGTACATTGTTCTTAAAACTGGATACGATAGGTATAATTCCCTCACATTGATACCGTCCTTATGAGAAACATTCGTTGAAAGCCATGAAGTGGTTACAGTGCATTTCTGCAGCCAATAATATACAGATACAGCACGCGCGTAATGGTGGAGAGAAACAAATTGGACCCTATAAAGTTGATGGGTTTTATGACAATCATGTGTTTGAATATCATGGATGCTTCTGGCATGGATGTTTACGTTGCTATAGTGCTGCTACTGTCAATCCAGTCAATAATATGACGATGGAAGAATTGTATCAACGCACGTTGGAAAAGAAACGATATATTGAACAGCAAGGGTATACTTATGTGGAAAAATGGGAATGTGAGTTCGATAGAGACATACAGATTGATCCATACATACAACGTTTCATTGGTTCCTTGAAATACGTGAACCCTCTAGAACCTAGAGATCCTTTTTATGGTGGAAGAACGGAAGCCTTTACGTTGTATAAAGATACGTCTAATGGTGAAAGCATTAATTATTACGATGTGACGTCGTTATACCCTTACATCAACAAAACCGGAAAAATACCTTTGGGACATCCTCACATTATCACCGAAAACTTCACTGATATTCAACACTACGAAGGATTGATCAAATGCCAAGTATTGCCACCGAGAGGACTTTACATCCCAGTGTTACCGGCCAAAATCAACAACAAGTTATTGTTCACCTTGTGTAGAACGTGTGCTGAAACCAATCAACAAACACCATGTCAACATACCAATGAAGAAAGAGCATTGACAGGGACTTGGGTTAGTGATGAAATGAAGAAGGCATTAGATAAAGGATATGTCGTTCAACATATATATGAAGTATGGCATTTTGAAAACATAGAACAATATGATCCAAACACAAGAGTGGGAGGACTCTTTACAGAATATATCAACACATTCGTAAAAATGAAACAAGAGGCCCGTGGTTGGCCCGACTGGTGCCTAACTGAAGACGACAAATGGAAATACATAAGAGAATACTATGAGAAAGAAGGAATTCACCTCACATACGAGAAGATACAGAGAAATCCCGGATTGAGAGCCTTGGCAAAACTCATGTTGAATAGTTTCTGGGGAAAATTTGAACAGAAATCCAACATGCTTAAAATGGAATATTGCACCGAATTGAAAAAATACATGGATATCTTGAATAGTGATAAAATCGAACTCATGGGTATTTCATGGTCGAGAACATGGCTAGTATTAGATACCGATTCAAAGATGAATTCATCGAGGAAACTGGACGAACCAACGTGGTCATTGCAGCATATACTACTGCTCATGTTCGATTGAAATTGTACAGCTATTTGGAGAAACTGAACTATCGTGCCTTATACACCGACACAGATTCCATCGTGTTTTCCTCCAAACCTGGGGAATGGAAACCAGAATTAGGAGATTATTTAGGAGACTTGACGGATGAAGTAGCCGGAAACCAAATTTCCGAGTTTGTAACTTGTGGACCCAAAAATTATGGATATAAAGTTACATGTCAAAATGAAATAACAACCGTATGTAAAGTAAAAGGATTGACACTGGACTTCAAAAACAGTCAACTCATCAATTTTGATACCATTAAGGACATGATCACCAACAGAAAAGACAATGTAAAAACTGTGAAAGATGACTTCAAAATTATTAGAGACAATTTCAAACTACTTACCGTCAACCAGAAAAAAGATTACAGATTAGTGTTTGACAAAAGAGTCATCATGACTGATTACTGCACATTACCTTATGGATTTTAAATTGTAAAGGAAACATGTGGATGTTTTCCGACCCGTGTTTGCCTATTTGATGGAGAAAATAAAATGTATTATATGTTAATATCTTGTTTATTTCGCTGCCTAATGAAATACGTGTAGGAGATCTAACATAGAACAAAAACAAACAACAAAAGTAAAAATAAAAACAAATAAACAAACAAACAAAACAAAAATAAACAAGCAAATAAAGAAAACATAAAAGTTGCCATAGCAACTTAGGTTACAGTAACATAAAAGGTAGATAATTATGAAAACAACAACAACATCAACAAAAAAAAAATGAATAAATAAACATAGAAAAAAAAGTTGTCATAGCAACTTAGGTTAGACATAAAAAAGAGAAAACTCAAACAAGTTTGAAAATGGAAAGTAACTATGGAGGTATAAAACTGCAAAAAGAATGGTTAGGGTTAGTCATGAATAAAGAAAAATTACTGATCTAACAACAAAAAGTTAGGATTAGTACAAGAATAAGTGCAAGGTTAGGGTTAGAATAAAGACGAGAGCAGTGGACATGGACAGGTGTAGGGTGAAACCAAAGTAGACGGTAAAGTAGAAGGCGAGACCTAGGAAAGTACCTTGGATAGTTGTAGAGCGAGACCAGTGACTAAACATGGACTGGTGAAGTCGAAGCCAAAGGCCAATCACTCAGGACGAGGTCAAAGGTCAATGAAACACTATAACAAAAAAAGTTCAGTCACTGGATTGTAGAGACAATGGTTAAGGTGTAGTAAAAAATAGATAAGGGTTAGGGTAAAAGCAAGGTCAAAGCTGGGATAAACACGAGACCAGTGGACATCGACAGAAGAAGGGCGAGACCAGAGTAGAAGGCGAGACCTATCAAAGTATCCTGGATACAGGTAGGGCGAGACCAGTAGGCAAAACCAGTGACAATACCAAAGACAGGGCGAGTCCAATGACACACTTAGCACCTCGTCAATATCTATATTACACAAAAAGTCCTTCCTAAACTAATTTGCATATTTTAGGGAAAATTAGGGTATTTCACAAATATTTTACAAAGAATGCACTATGGGGCTCCTCGCCAAAAGTGTTCTAGGGTAACGGCTTATACTACTGACATGCTTACCCATCCGGAGCACCTGATGTCACTCCCGGTTTTTATGGGAGTTCACACTGTCAGTACTTTAGTTTTTCGTATTGTCTTGTATATCATACTTATGATTTTAGTTTTGTCTTCGTCAGTGATGTTTGTGCTACCAATTTGTCATTGTGATTGTTTGAATACTATAAAGATTTACCAAAGCTTTTCAAAATTTTATCATGGTACTGTTTGAGGGTTAGAGAAGTAACATGTACCATGGATTTCAATTGGTTTTGTCTAGGGGCTAGAAAATGACATTAACCAATCCGCTCCCAAACAGATTTTTTCAAAAAATATATGCCTCACTCATAGTGTGACGGGTGTCGTTAGCGGGGCAGGACATGCTACCCTTCCGGAGCACCTGATGTCACTCCCGGTTTTCATGGGAGTTCACACTATGAGTGCCTTAGTTCTTAATGTTATCTTTTTATTTCCGTGCATTGTAGCCGTCTCACGTCCTTGTTTTGTCTTTGTTTTTATCTGTTACCGTTTTTGCCATGTCTTTGAACTTCGATTTTTGTAGTCATCGCTTCCCTTGTGCCTTCGGTATTCTACTGCCGTTGTTTTTCTATCCAATTGCACATTTATAATAGATATCAATAAATTCTGCACAGGTATTCCTGAGATATTCCCTCATTTTTTGAACGTAAAATAGCCGCAATCTTGAAAATGGCAGCCATTTTGAAATTTTTTGTCGGTGCATGCACATCTTCTCATGATGGCCTAACTCTATGCCAAGTATGAATGAATTCTGTCCAGGCATCTTTGAGAAAATAGGCGGACAAAAATCATTGGAAGAGAGAATAATAGAGAAAAAAAACAGTTTGTCGCCCAGAATACGTCCGGGGCGTTATAACCAGATTTGCAATTGCAAGCAATAGCTGATATCGCCCCAGCAACAAATTCGATGATTCCATCTTATTCGCAGTGTATTCACAGTCTCAAAATCTACCTAGAAATAAATTTTCATTGAAATAGGCCAAGTTTAAATTTTGACGTAACTCGACAGCCGTGTTTGAAATGGCAGCCATTTTGAAATTTGTTGTTGGTGCATGAGTATCTCCTAGAGGTGATCTAACTTAATGCCGAATATGAATGAATTCTGTCAAGGCTGGTTTCAGATTTTATGATTTATATTTGAAATTAGACAAATGTTTCAAATTTTGATATAACTTGGCCGCCATTTTGGAAATGACAGCCTTTTTGAAACTTTTTAGTGGAAGCACATCTCCATAAGGTGATCAACGTCTGGGGTGACATAATTAAGAGTTCTAATCATTAAAATCTTTCTAAAAGGTCAGGTGGTGTATGGGCAGGACGCTCAGTACAATGAAGCTCATGATAAAGCCGTGCTCAAATTGAGAGTTGAAATGTGTTGAATGCTGTGATTGTATAATTGGTGTAATTCATAATAACGCTTTTTAATATTTTGCGCACATATTCTTAAATTATGCTAAATAAAGCACATAAGCGCAAATTGCAACAATCGTTGCCTCAGTGATTGTATTCGAGGCAAAAATTTCGAAAATCAAAAGAATATCTTAAAACAGATTCTGGAACAAATCAAGTGATTAAGTTGACAAAATCATTTTATTTAGGCCCACTGAGGTGATATAATTATATGTACATAAGGTATATGAAAATATGTTGCACGGTAACAATTAATACTAATATCCAGAAAATATCAGAAAATTGGACGGCAAAGTGCTTCATTTACCCCAAAAATGAATTTGAAGGGTAGAATTTTCTCGTAAAGAGTTATCTTTGTTATTATTTCCCTTTAAGGATGGTCACTCCTCAGGTTTTTGAAACTGTCTCTGACTTTCGGGATTCTCATATTTTATCCATCGTGATGCATTAGAAAATTTTGCACACTGACCCCAAATTTTCTTTTCAAAATATGTTTGTATATATCTTGAATGAACTTCTGACAAAATTTGATGAAATTCTTGATATATCTTCATTGTATTTCAAAGGTCGATTGTCCTAATGCAAAGTAAATGAAAAATCTAGAGGAGTTCGGTTTCCCGCCAAAATTTCAGGCACTTTAATCACAAAAACGAGCACACTGACTTGTCAATATTTTTTGCTTAAAATGATGTATGATCGATGTCCTACGGAAGTCCGTTAGTGCCAGGTGGTGTTTTATTTTTATCTCGTTATAACGATTTAATATCTCGTTATAACGACATAGTATCTCGTTATAACGACTTATTACCTCGTTATAACGACTTAGTATCTCGTTATAACGACTTAGTATCTCGTTATAACGACTTAGTATCTCGTTATACCGACTTGGTATCTCGTTGTAACGACTAAGCTAAGTCGTTATAACGACTTTGTATCTCGTTATAACGACTTAGTTGTTAAGATTTATACTAGAACGAGGCTATCCCATGATTCGCGTCTGTGATATAAAACCACTTTTTATTTTAAATCCTTTTTAGTGAATTTATGCTTATGAAAATGTTGTGAATCTGTGAAAGGCATTCTAAAATTTCATCGTAACCGAGTTCTAAATCTAAATAAAACCTGCTAGCAAATGACTTCCCGTTGTGCCATCTGGAATAAAGAAATATATAAATGTATGACAATATTGTTTCAAGTTTATATATTGGTTTTTGATTATAACTAAAGGGATAGGGAAAGTGCTTTAAAACTGGAGGCTCACCTGAGCCTGTATCGCCCACCTGGTCTATAGTAGTTTAGTGGCCAAGTCATTCCAAAGAAGATTTTAAAACATGTATCCGGACTATTAGTTGTGACTATTACGATTAAACCCTATGGAAAGAATGTTTCAAAATCTACTTCTCGGAACTACTTGGCCAATTAAAATCAAAATGGGCTAAAATATTCCTTAGATGGTCCCCTTTAAAATTGTGTCGCTTGGACTCGTACCCGATCCAAAATGGCTGCCAGTGAGGACTGAGGTTCACATTGGATCATCTTGGCTATTATAGACCAGGTGAGCGATACAGGCTGAGTTGAGCCTCTAGTTAGCCCTTAGTTACCTCTTAAACATGTTTTCCATCAAAATGTAAACACTTATTTCAAAAATAGAAAACTTATGTAAACAAGAGGCTCTCAAGATCCTGTATCGCTTACCTGGGTCCTGCAGCACTATAATTTCCAATTGATGGTCCATCTTTGGTGGTGTATGTACATAGAAATGGTGAATGGAAGGATATTGAGTAAATGCACATGAGACAAAGTCTCTACAAATACATGGTAAAAAAACAAGCAAGGAACAACGCTTTTATTGTTGTTCTTCATTTTGAAGTCACCATTAGGCCTTCAACAATGAAAGTATGCTTTTGGGTAATAATTTGAATAAATAATCCGGGATGAGATGTCTGAGCACGACGACATTTTACTACAAATAGCAACACCGTGAGATCCCGGATGCCAATAAACGGGTTCTTGTCATATATCATTTTGGGTATGCCATTGAAATAAGTTTCACAGAAAGTTTGTAAAACATCATTTGAAGGGTGATTCTAAAACGTGTAACGGAACGGAACGAAAAGAAACGGAACGATTTCGTTTTTTCTTTTAGTAAGTATCCTATGAATACTTTCTAATTCAAGAAACTAAACAGTTTCGTTCCGTTTCGTTTAGGTTCATTTCTGTATTTAAGTTTCGTTTCTTGATTTTTTTCTTTGTGTGTAAAAGAGACAAAGGTTCTTATTGCAAAGTCTTTTATTCCAGCTTTCTGTGAAAGAAGCTGCTTTTTCCCGTTCATGGGTTATTTTTTTATTTATTCTAACCTAGCTCGTGCATTTTGTTTTCGAAAAATCCCGATTCCCGCGTTACGCTAGTACGTAATGAGAACAGCTACATTAACAAAAACATTCTTTTACTATTTTACGGCTTCATTGAAAATTGAATTGGATCCGAAACTAAACTAAACCAAAAGATGAAAATTAATGAAGTATTTCGAACATACGAACTTCAACTACGGGGCAAGAATTACCCCCACCCAATTGCACTGGTCTTGTTGTAGGCTATAAAGGCGAAATTTGTTGGAACTGTTTTTATTCTTTATCATCTATTTGTTTATTTTACCTTGTCTTTTACTCTGTACATTTGTCTTTTATACCTCTTATTTGTGGCCTTGGCTCACCTAGCCCAAGCCAAAATAAGCTTCTGTCATCACTTCCGTTGTCCGTCCGTCGTCCGGCGTAAACTTTTCATTTAAAGATCTTCTCTTAAATTACTTGGCCACTTGGAACCAAACTTTGTCACAATAGTCGTAAGATGGTCCCTTTAAAACAGTGTACCTTAACCAAAATAGCTGCCATGCAGCGGGTATCATAGCGTAACACTGAGCCTTATAAAAAAACACATTCAAAGATCTTCTCTAAAACTACTTGGCCAATTGGAACCAAACTTGGTCATAATAGTCCTTATATGGTCCCTTACAAAAATGGTGTTTTTCAGGTTCACACTAAATTCAAAATGGCTTCCAGCAGGAAACATAGTTAAATATGGACCCTGTGGGAACAGTTTCAAAGATCTGTTCCTCTGAAACTACTTGACCAATTGGATCTTAACTTAGCCACAAAGGTCCTCCGATGGGTCTTTTTGAAAATTTGCGTTGGTTGTTATGTCTGCAACTAGTGCTTGTATGGGACCCTTTAGAAACTCTGTCTGACAGGTTTAGGTTCTGTCGTATATTTCTGTTTGTTGTAAAAATAGTTTAACGAATGTTTATGCACTAGGTTCCAGGTGAGCGATAGAGGTTCTTGGTTTCTTGTGGTCTTATTATCTGTTCAATAACAAAGGCACTCGTTCTATTGGTTACTTAGCTAAGTCGTTATAACGAAATACTTAGTCGTTATAACGAGTTAGCTAAGTCGTTATAACGAGATACTTAGTCGTTATAACGAGATACTAAGTCGTTATAACGAGTAAACTAAGTCGTTATAACGAGATACTAAGTCGTTATAACGAGATACTATGTCGTTATAACGAGATACTATGTCGTTATAACGAGATACTCAGTCGTTATAACGAGATAAAAATAAAACACCACCTGGCACTAACGGACTTCCGTTATGTCCTAAAAATTAAGCATACTGATTTCAAATCATTGACATTCTGAACTTGAGGAGTGACCATCCTTGATCACAACAGTATTGTAATTTTTTGGATAATAATTGATAAATGATTTATTCAATTTAGAAACAGATTATTTTATTGACTGTTCATATGTTCACTTCACAATATTGAAAGATTATGACAGGAGTAAAAGTGAATAATTTAGGTTAATTGCAAAATATTTTATTATACGCGACAAGGCGATACAATTCCGACAGTCTAAAGATTTGAGTCTAAAAAAAACAATATATAAATGTTGCATGAAATATAAAGTTTCACTGAAAAAAAAGAATGGGTGAAAATTAGGAACCATTTATTCTTTTATTTAACGAGGTGTTGCACTGTTCAGGTTAAAAATGTCTGTACATTAAAGCAGTAACAACAGGTACACGTTTTACCTTAATTGAAGGTATATTTAGTGATTTCGTAAACTTCATTACTGTTTTGTTAAATTAAGACATTCTGCAATATACTTATAACAATTTTGATTAAACACCAAGCTCAGCTACATCTAAAATTTATCGAAGAATAATACTTAGGGACCAACCATTTAACTTGAAGGGGGGGCTATGGTTTTTTTCTTAAAAAAAATATTTTGGATCTGATTTTATGTGAAAAAAATATTTTGGCTGCCAAAATGATGAAAAAAAAATTTCTGAAGGAGGCTTTCTGCCCAAAAAAATAAAAAATAATGTTAATTTTGAAAGAAATATTTTGTTGATACGCGTGCAAAAAATAAATAATTTGTTTCGCGCGAAGCGCGAAAAAAATTTTCTGTCCAGAAAAAAAACCGTAACCCCCCCCTTCAGGTTAAATGGTCGGTCCCTTACTAAAAAATAAAAAAAAATAACGAAAAAGAAATTAATTGATCTATTGAACAGTAACAGAGACATATAATTAATCGGTTAATCTGTCCCTGTTAGTGATGAATACAATAAAAATAAATTCACTTATATAAACCAATTATCTTTCTAATAAATCCATTAATACAAAAAAAATCCATCATTAAAACAATTTTATTTCTAACTGCACATTACTGTAAACATAGCTTTACGAAGATGGGTAATATACAATGCAATTACTTTTGATGTCTATTAAGAAATGTGGAGGGGATTTTTTACATAATTTGCATTGTTAAATTCTATATCTTATCAAAGATACTACATCACTTGCAATTCTTGGTCACAATGCATGTGATCCTTTATTGCATTGCTTGTGATCCTTGATCATAACTTCTGTGATTCTTGATCACAACTGTAATCCTTGATCCCAAATCTTATGATCCTTGATCGTATCTCCTGCAATCATTAAACACAACACCAGCGATCAATGATCAAAACTTTTGCTATCATTGATCAGAAGTCTCGAGATGAACGAACATAACTATTTTGTGACCCTTTTGTGATCCCGTAAGTGATTCTTTAGAAGTCATATTGCTATGCTGAATTTTCAGGGTACTGTATATCAGGGATAGATTAGCACCATATCAAAATGATGTTTGGTTTGTTGTTTTGGCAACGTGCCAATCTTTATTCATTTCAATCATACTCATTTTGATTGTTTCGACAGGAGTCCTACCAAAATCTCGTGGTCACGTGACATGAACGTTTTGATATATCATTGTACAATCATAAACTTCATTTATAGTAGATTACATTGGCACATATCAAAATTCCAGTTGGCCCAGAAAACGGCCTTATTGCAACCCACCCTTTTCAAACAAAAGAACTATACGTGCTTACTTTGTGAGTATATTAACCGGCATATTTTTATTGCATGTTATGCAAAAGTGGTTAACTCACCTAATATTTAACGAGTTCGGAAGAAAAGGCTGAATTTGAGAAAAATATGATGAGGTATATCATCAATTTTTTGCTAGTTTCAATTAGGACGTGAAGTACATGTATTATCAGTCACATGATTCAAGTTTAATAATTATCCCCGCACTTTCGAATGAAAGTTCGGGGATATTGTCGTTGGCCTCGTCCGTCACACATCCTCGCGACGCGAACTCCTCCTACATTTTTGGATTTAGGGTTTTAATTTTGTTATAGAACTGTTGCATATATCCTGCAGATGGGCAATAAGCTTTCGGATTTTTGATATTGGTCTTGGTGCAAACAAGAGGCCCAAGATGTCCATTTTGACACATGTGGCATGCGACGCGAACTCCCCCNGAATTGTTGCATATGGTCTGTAGATGCGCAATAAGCTTTCGGATTTTTGATATTTATCTTGATGCAAACAAGAAGCCCAAGATTTTGACAAAGACCACAAAATGTGGATTGTGAAACATATGGCATGCCACGCAAACTCATCCTACATTTTTTGATTTATGGATTTAACTTTGTTGTAGAATTGTTGCATATAGTCTGTAGATGCGTAATAAGCTTTCGGAATTTTGATTCCGGTTCCAAATTTCCTGAAAATGTCAAAGACTGATATTTTTGGACATTCTGGCAAGTATTTGGAAAAAAATAAAAATTCTGAAATCTTAGACTTCGAAAATGTGATTCCAATTTTGGTAAATATCCTGAAAGTCTCAAAGACTACTTAGTTTTTTGAATTCTACCTAGCAACCATACTTTTAGCATTTGTTTTGATAAGGTTAATCATTTTCACAAATTGGATTTCAAAAATATTTGATTCCAATTTAGGTAAATTTCCTGAAAGTGTCAAAGACTACTTATTTTTTTGGAATTCTACCTAGCAACAATACTGTAAGAATTTGTTTCCATTTGGGTAATCATTTTCACCAATTGAATTTCAAAAATAGTTGATTCCAATTTTGGTAAATTTTCTGAAAGTGTCAAAGTCCACTTATTTTTTGGAAATCTACCTAGCAACAATATTGTAAGATTTGTTTCCATTACGGCAATCATTTTCACCAATTGAATTTCAAAAATATTTGATTCCAATTCAGGTAAATTTCCTGAAAGTGTCAAAGACCACATTTTTTTTTTGGAATTCTACCTAGCAACCAAACTGTTAGGATTTGTTTCCATTAGGGCAATCATTTTCACCAATTGAATTTTAAAAATATTTGATTCCAATTTTGGTAAATTTCCTGAAAGTGTCAAAAACCACATATTTTTGGGAATTTCACCTAGCAACCATGCTGTTAGGGTTTGTTTCCATTAGGGTAATCATTTTCACCAATTGAATTTCAAAACTATTTGATTCCAATTTTGGTAAATTTCCTGAAAGTGTCAAGGACCACATATTTTTTTGAATTCTACCTAGCAACCAAACTACTGGCATTTGTTTTGATAAGGTCAATCATTTTCACCAATTGGATTTCTTAAATAATAGATTCCGAATTTGGTAAATTTCCTGAAATTGTCAAAAACCACTAAATTTGGAATTCTATATTGAAACCATAGTTAAAATATTTGTTAGAATTAGAAGAAACATTTAACCAATTTGATTTCCAAAATATATGATTCCAAGTTTGGTAAAATTCCTGGAAGTCTCAAAGACTACTCATTTTTTGGAATTCTGCCTAACAGCCATATATTCTTTAATTCCTTATGGTAAAAATAGTGACTGTCAATACTTTAATTTCAAAAATGTTAAGAAAAATTATACACAGGGTCTATAGCTGTTTTCTGTGTCAATTAACAGGGGGTGCGGGGATCACTGTCGTTTCCGACAGTCATTACTCTAGTTAAATGATGTTTAAGAAATCTCAGTAAATCAAATGTGAAATTTAGTGATTCACAAAATTTAAATGCATGGAAACAAAGACTTTAAAATTAATATAACTATGAGGAGACTGGCAGTGTCACAGTTTCAAATAATTCAATTATATATCACTTTTTAAGTTTTCACATACTGAAATTGCAAATGCTCATATAATGTACACCAATGTAAGTGTATATTTTAGTTTTTTGCAAACGTACTGTAATTAATAGAGGAATTTAGGTCAATGTTTTGGAAGTTTGCAGTAACGTTTGCATGAAGTTTGCAGCAATGTTCGCAGCTTGCTTGCAGACATGTTTAAAACAGGCCTGATGCAAAAATTCTATATTTTGTAAGTTGAACGTTTGCAGCAAACCTCATTTGCATGGTGAAATGTTTGCAACAGGTCGCATCAGACCTGCAGCAAACTTATATATTCAACGCAGGTAGTTCGCAGCTAACTATGATTGCAGCAAGCTTGCAATAGGTATTTAGCAGGTATGTTGCGAATGATCGCAAGAAGCCAATGTTTTTGGTATAATAGTTCATAAAATATGTATAAACCCAGATGTTTTAAAAAAAATAATATACCGATATTACACAGTAGTTGAATGTAAATTAAACGGCACCCAAAATATTTGTTAGGCCTACATAGGGTCGATTATCGCGCGATAATACAATAATATTATGACTAATCACAAACGGAAATGTGCTGCAGTATAATCATAAACAGAATAAATTCATATTAACTTATTCAAATAAATGTTTTAGGCCTTTTTGTTTTGTACAAGGAAGTGGATAACATTTTAATTACAAAGGTATGAAAAGACTAATTAGATATTGTTGAATACACAATGAAAACACTTTAATTCTCATAGTTTATACAGTACTATGCCAGATAAAGTATGGTAAGCCAATCTGCAATGTGTAATTAAAACGTGGATGTAACAATGAATATCATTTAACATTGAAAAAAGCAATCAAATAAAAAAGATTTATTCCTACCACGAGACTTCTTTATATTTGTTTTGTAGTCAGGTTTTGTCATACACCCATACATCAGCACCTGGACTACCTAGGTGTTATGGGAATTTTTAATTGTTTAATTGATTGACTGAATATTTTTCATTTGGAATTCCAACTTTACTCATATTTGCTTCGGTACCGATGTATTGATTGCAGAAAAAAGGCTTTGTTGCAAATACGCCGTTTCCCCACTCAGCTGGAATTTTTAAATAACATAGTTAAAAAATGTACAATAAAATTCGAAATATCGCGTAAACTGGTCAAATGATCATATGATTTTACCAGTATTCCTGTAAAAAGAATAGATAGAGAATAAAAAATAAAATATCAAAAGAAACTAGATTAGCTCCTTGCCAAAACAACAATGCATATTATTTGATATTAAAACAAGCTGCATATAGTGCTTTTCTATCCATAATATAATTGTTTCCCGTCTCGGCGGGAAACATATTAGATTGGAGTTTCTATTTCAAAAGCGCATGTGCAAGAAGTAACTTTTAACACTACTTTAGATTGGCTGCTAGAAAATTTGTTTTATATTACAATCAATTCTATTGGTTCAATTTAAGACTGGAAATGACATTTTGATATGAAAAATATGGTTATTATGGGTACTCAAGGTCCGGTTGCTGAGTGAATTATAATTAAATTGTTTATGTGTACAAGCCAAGGTTGAACTATAAGCGTTGTAAAATAGCTGATGCTTATGGAGAATGTTAGAGGTCGTTTCAGACATTATCAATTGTATCACAGTGGTACTTCATTTTCTTTGGAAAACAAAGTGTTCAATAAATCCCAATACCTATGTGGGGGTGGAGCCGAGACAGTGCTACAACTTCCAATTTCTGGAAGTTATTGTACAAGAAACTGTACAATAAATTCAACAACGATTGTAGAAATAATTCACACACCTACGTAATATTATCTCCAATAAATACATGAAATATCTGAATCGATGTCCATTATAAAAATTCAACCTTGTCGTTTTCGGTTAAAAAAGAAGACGGCATCAACAAAAACAAATTATGC
Organism: Modiolus philippinarum; assembly: GCA_002080025.1. Classification (NCBI taxonomy): domain Eukaryota; kingdom Metazoa; phylum Mollusca; class Bivalvia; order Mytilida; family Modiolidae; genus Modiolus; species Modiolus philippinarum. The sequence goes on from MJUU01009660.1 coordinate 21,048, forward strand.
ATGAAAATCCTTGTAAAAATAGCTAACGATTCTGCATTAAATGGAAATTTATTTTGTCCGTTTTGTTGGTCATTTTTAAATTAAAAAATAGCAACTGCTATGTATGCTCTGGAAGTAATGTCAAAAATAGGCCTTTGTGCTCTTTAATCATTTTTGTCTGAAAAAATAAACAAGATTGCTACGCGTAGCTGTGTCCCCCGCCGCCGCAGTAAAGTCGATAAAGTCTCATAACTCAAGTAAAATTTGCGAATCAAAATGGCGGCAAGATATGATCAACTGCATTAGGTGGCAAACAGCTAAGCAAAATCCCTTAATTTGATTTTGAGGAGATGTGTCGACAAAGTCTTCCTATGTTGCAATATGCATTGAGTCGATAAAGTCCCATAACTCCCGTAAAATTTGTCCAATCGAAATGGCAGCATAATATGATCAAGTACATATGGTGGCAAATGTTCAAACTAAATTTCAGCATAATCCGTTCAGTGGTTTCCGAGGAGTTGCGCCCACAAATTGTTCCTAAGCTGTAGCACGCATTAAGTCGATAAAGTCCCATAACTCTTGTAAAATTTGACCAATCAAAATGGCGATGCGATATAATCTTGTACATATGGTGACTAACAATCCTGTAAGATTATCATGAATTCGGACCAGCAGTTTCTGAGGAGTTGCGTCCACAAGATTTGCCATTGTATAACAATGTGGAAATAATCAAAGTTCCATAACTCTTGTAAAATTTGACCAATCTAAATGGCGATGCGATATGATCTAGTACTAATGGTGACTAACAATCCTGTAAAATTTGAAGGAATTCTGGCAAGCGGTTTCTGAGGAGTTGCGTCCACAAGATTTGCCATTGTATAACAATTCGACGATTCAAAATGGCAATGCGATATGATCTAGTACTAATGGTGACTAACAATCCTGTAAAATTTGAAGGAATTCTGGCAAGTGGTTTCTGAGGAGTTGTGTCCACAAGATTCGCCATTGTATAACATTGGGAATAATCAAAGTCCCATAACTCCCACAAAATTTGACGAATCAAAATGGCGATATGATATGATCTAGTACTAATGGTGAATAACAATCCTGTAAAATTTGAATGAATTCTGACCAGCGGTTTCTGAGGAGTTGCGCCCACAAAAAACGTGACACACGGACACACGGACGGACGCACGGACGCAGACCATTACCATGTCCCTCCGTCGCGTTGCAGTGGGGGACAATTACATTTTAAACAACAGGCGGGTTTGAGCCAGCGATTTTTTTACCACTAAAGACAAAATATAATAGTCCTGTATTATACTACCCGTTTTAACGTATATTTATAACACATCTTTACGAACTATACGTGAAAAAGAAATAATTATAGGATTTTTAATGAAAAATTAGGCGGTTTTATACCATTTTCGGGATATATATGCCCGTATTCGCTCATGAAAATCGCTGACAGGTTAATAGAGTAATGCTATTCAATATTTTCTTATCCCCGAAGCAACGCAACGATTTGGATAATATTTATACAGTAGCTTTTGCTCAAGGATACCTTAGGCCAGTGCAGAGTCCTGAATGATTATTTTTGTAGGATGTATGCCCCTTTTTAACTTTGAAAAATTCCTCAATTACGTGGGGTTTCAAATTCTGAAGCGGCAGGGATATATGGATACGCGCAGCCCTTGTCATGTTTGAAAAGTTTCTAAAATTGCAAAACTTAACATCATAGTAACACGGGTGAAAAAAAACCTTCCAGTTGTAGTGAATTGCCCACACGAATTGTGCATTAACAATAAAAAGTATTCATTTACAGTCCGGCGACATTTTTTTCACACAATATTTAACTTTTGACTACAAGTTACTGCTTTGAATCTTGGGAGGAAGAAGGAGCAAATGGACGGACCGACACACTAACAATAGCCAGCAACTTCGTGAGGAAAAGACTAATAGCTGTAGTGTACTAAAATTCACTAACTTCACAAACTTTGGACATATCACAAACTTTGGACATATTAAATCAATAGTTGTACCAGTCTTAAAAAAAGAAAAATTGACATCACCTTTTTGGGACAGGGAATGAACCGTGGAAAATCTGCCTGACAATGCTGTCATATCCCTTTCTTTCCTGGTTAAAGTTGGGCGAGACCTCCCTTGTCATGTAGACTTCGAATATTAAAATACAGGTATACTATTTTCTGTTTTAAACATGTCTGGTTTTATGTATCACCTTCCACTTTCTTTTATAAAAAATTATATCCTGCATGCAACAATGGCAACATCCAACTTTTGTCACATGGCCACGTAACAATAATTGATTGACATGTCCACTTTGATACAAGCCATATTTGTTTCATCACGTGATATTTTGATGGACAGGCTCGTCCGAAGACTCGCCCACCATCAAAATATCACTAGATAGAACAAATATCAGTTCAATATATATAACTTATTAAAAAATATTAACGCCGTATTGTTTACACCTATTAGGTAATTACATTAATCACGTGATAATCACGTTGTAGAGATTTTCGCGCCATTTAGATCACGTTATACTCACGTGACTCGAGCAAAGAAAACGAAGTCTTATCTGCGTTTTAATCGTCGTGATTTTATCAATCTAGGTTGAACAATTCCAATATCTTTAAATATAACCACAGGGACTTGCTCCCGGTCTAGAAAAAAAATTACTATCCAACATGAATCTCGGAGAAAAAAACACAAGGGAAATCCTATGTCCGATACTCCGCTCGCTTCGTTTAAATTTTTTCTAAATAAAACAAACAAAACCTACCTTCATGCCTTTTACGTTCTCTTCCTGAATAATTTTCCGAACAGAAAACACAGTGTTTACCTCATGATAGCTCTGCTTCATTCCCATATCTCGATTTGTTTACTCATATTTCATGATAAGGACAATTCATGGATCTCAATGTGAAACTACAATGACCTTCACATTCTAAATTTAAATTTAAATCCTTCACGCGGAAGCTTTCGGGACCTTTTCATTCCGTTGAAGATAACGCCGATACAGTAATAAAGGCGGGATAGAACGATTTTTTTCCTAAGTCGATATGTGAAATTGTGATTGTGACCATTTCGGCGAATCGCAACGCTTTTGCCTGTACTTCATCCATAACCTTTCAATCAATCTGTTTGCTAAAAATAAATATATCGCGGGAAAATAGCATTCGATACATAGGCATATTACGTCGACCGAATGCAAATGGTCCCGAGAGCTTCCGCGTGAAGGATTTAAATTTAGAATGTGAAGGTCATTGTAGTTTCACATTGAGATCCATGAATTGTCCTTATCATGAAATATGAGTAAACAAATCAAGATATAGGAATGAAGCAGAGCTATCATGAGGTAAACACTGTGTTTTCTGTTCGGAAAATTATTCAGGAAGAGAAAGTAAAAGGCATGAAGGTAGGTTTTGTTTGTTTTATTTAGAAAAAATTTAAACGAAGCGAGCGGAGTATCGGACATAGGATTTCCCTTGTGTTTTTTTCTCCGAGATTCATGTTGAATAGTAATTTTTTTTTCTAGACCGGGAGCAAGTCCCTGTGATATAACCAAGAGACGAATTTCAAATACCGTATTACCTGTCTTTCTCAATATCTACTATCAATCTTTCTATTTTTATGTTACCAGATAATGACCTCCACAGCTGTGATGTTGTGTACGTCTTATCTCTAAAGTGATATAAATACCATGACTAATAACAATCAAACACCAACAGAGAACAACTGCAAATTTCTGACATAATTTTAACTAAATACAATAAATTGAACACTTATTACGAGTGTCAGCCCAATTAACACATGAAAAGGTTGATGAATGGGCCTTGAGAGTTGCCCTTACAGGTTGCAATAACTGCATTGAAAAAAAACACAAAATAACTGACTATCTAACACTGTAGATATAAATATTACAAATGCAACTAAATTAATAAAAAAATGATTAAACCCTAAACAAAAATAAATACAAACCATACTTCAATTACAAATGAACTTGAATGACCGATACCTAACTACTGATAAAACAAATTGTACGAGCTCTCCAAGTCATAAACAACTTTAAATTTTAACCACATATTTTATCGGTATGAAAATCTAGATATGACCTTACCTAATCAGCATCATAAATATAACAAACTAATTACCATTTTAATACATAAAAGTTATATACAATTTAGGACATACAAATGGTGTTGTCAAATCAAGATGTTTTTGAATGGGCATTGCGCTTCACCTTCTTAGGTGTTATTTAGTGCATTCTCGGAGTAATAACTTTTGTTCCAGTTGACCTATTTTCATGAAAATTTAACATAAACGCAAAATATAGAATTGAAATTGGGATGTGTACCTCTACTAGTTTTGAAACTAGAGGTCCAAATGGGCTGAAAACGGTAGTTTCATACTTCGGGGTATAGAGCGTTTATTTTTTGTCTGATTTTGATGCATTTTTTTTTCTATAGATTCCTTATTAAAATATCTTTCAGTAGTATGGAACGGATTTGATGTAGCTCTTACTGTTTCCGAGATATAAGGGGTCGAAAGGGGCAAACGCCCAAAATGGTAACTTTTTTATTTGAAGTTCGAAATTGACAACTCTTTTTTATAACATAGTATAAAAAGGATATGTAAAGAAATTCTTGCTATTAGCAGCCATAATGGAATAAAAAGGGGTCAAAGGGCCAAAACGTAACTTTTATAGAATATGTAGATTTTTAGTTTTTATCCGATTTTGATGGGATTTTTTTCATTGGATAACTCTTTGAAAGAGCTTTTAGTATATCTAATTACGTCCAAAAAATTACTGTGTCCAGCAAATTACTGTATCAAACACTTTAGTGTGTCAAGCTCCGTAATGCGTTCACGTTCACGTGATATTACACTTGTTCAAAATTCCGTGGTGGACATGCTGCGGTAGTATTTTGCTGCACTTGGCGTAGCCCTATATTTGTAAATTGAAAGACGGCTTTATTACAGCTAAGGCCATAATAAAGTAATTCCTAGATTCTCATCCAACGATGTCCAGAAAATTACTATATCAAACACTTT
>MJUU01009660.1:43633-62780 GCA_002080025.1 Modiolus philippinarum
ATTATATTTCTCTAAGAAGATTTCAAATATATTATTTTCATTTCTGCAAAGCAGAAGTTTGATATGTCCAATGTTTGTATGATAAAGATTCATATCATATATCAGTTTAACAAAAATCATGTAAAGTAATAGCTTATTTCAAATTCTGCATTTTCAAATATTGTTTTATAGTTTTGACACTAATCCAATGGTAAGACATACTTTCTGGAATTTGCTGCTGGGTTCTACATTTCGTCTACTTTCTATAACCTTCAACCAATCAACCGTGCAAAGAATTAGCTCCATGGGAACAATAAAAGAGGCTAGAAGGCAAGTCTATCCTAGATTAGTTTTCACTGGCTAAATGAAGATGTTCCTTCGGCATCCTATTCAAAAAGTAGTAGAAGTAAATGTATGTTTTCATTTGTTCCTTTCATGCTAATCTCTTATCAATACAAGTGCAGTAAAAACAGATAACTGGATGAAAACAATTCGCAATGCTGATAAATGCAAAAATATCAGTAAAAAACAGAATAATACGCAACTTTCGGGTTAAACGATACGATTCTATCTTTATATTGAAGTTCCCGGTTGGAGGCTAATCCCCATCATGAGCGAATGCAGTCTGGTACCAGTTCTCACTCCTGTTTATGTCATAAAACACAAAAGAGTTCCTATCTCGAATGTCTAGTATTGACCTTGCTCACTAAGTTGAACGAACGGCATTTTGTCAGATTGGCAGTCTCTTTTACATGACAACTTCTTGTAAAAAAATCATTGTTTTTTATTCATGATCAAGATATAAATTTAAGATTCAATGTAGATATGTCACATTCATGCCAATACGTCCTGATAATTAACTTATTCAAAATAGGTTTGGTATCGGAACAAAATTGAAGCATGGAGTAATATTTTAGTTAACGACATAAAAAATGTGCATAAATAAAAAAAATAATGATAAGTACACAAACCGTTCTGCTGATGTATAAACCCTTCTAAAAAGACGTTAAATTTTCATTTCTATAATTGTTATCTCTTTGTATCCATGGGTTTCCTTATATTTTGGAATCTGATATCTCCAGTACAAAGGACAACTTCCTGTAATACACCGAATACATTGTTATTCTTTTGGTTAATTATCGCCTTCTAATGATTTCACCGTAGTTTGTAACTCTCTTTTTAGTGTGTTATATTTAGCCGGTCCAGCATTCTTTCTAACCTTATCTTTGGCTACACTGGAGGGTGTTGTCGTTTATGCTTACTATAGTGTACTTGGCTGTGATCCACTTACAGCTAAATACATAAAGAATCCAAATCAGGTATGTAAATTAAATGCCAAGTATACAGACAAATTTGACAATATTCTTTCATGCAAAATTTGTCCAAGTTAGATTTTCGCAACAAAAGTACATTATTTGAATGTTGAATGTCGGGGAAGCCAGTCGTACATTTGACGGGCTAAAAATGCAGTTTACAGGAGATGTGTAGCGGAGCTTGTAAACAGATTTATCGGTAATTTGCATGAATTTCCTTTGATCTACAGAGACTGATATTCTAAGTATCACCAAACTGGACACTATCACAAAAGTGAAGGCGTCACGTGCCGGTTGCTATCCTTACGTCATTTTTTGTAGTATTTATCGTAATACATTGGACGTAGAACGCATATAAATTATTGCAATTAAGAAATATATTATTGCAAGCGGGCTCTATGCGAATTAGAACATGGGCAAACCTTATATTTGTCAGTATTTTATACCGAGCGATAGCGAGGTATAAAATAAAGACAAATATAAGGTCTGACCATGTTCTAATTTGCATAGAGCCCAATTGCAATAACCTATTTCGATTCTAATATATTTAACAAGAGTTTTAAACATTCGAAAAGGCTCTAATAGAGCAATATTCGGTTTTGCACTAGAATTGATATGTGTCGGAACACTGCATACAAAAACATATAAATGGACATAGAGAAATCTATATTCGTTGTTTTATTAATACAAGTGGCTCATAAGCTTATGAATTCATACAAATTATCTGTTATAAAACATAGAAAAAATCGAAGCGGGTATAAGTATGAGCTGGTTGTGTTTCTGATTTATGTGACTGCTTAGTTATGTTATTTTTGAAACCGGAATAGGAAAGAAAAGATTAAACTCATACTTATAATTTTATTAACGTTTAAAATTAAAACTTTTATATTAATTAATCGTAGAGCATGATATTCAACATAGCCAGATTTCATATCAACAACACATTCGTTGCTAGGTTACGGTTATGTCAATTTCATCTCCGAGTCTTAAATTTAGTAACTGTTGTAAATTTAATATTGTCATTATTTGATGTGGATTTCGGGGTGATTCATTATTTAAAACGTTATTTACACAAAATTAAATGAATATTGAGTGAACAAAATGTGAAATTGTACATAACGAATGTCCTTTTGTAACAAAATATACGCATGTGCTAAAATATTGTTGGAATTAGGATATAGCTTTGTTTCCAAAGCGAAAGAAGCGAGTCATATTAGAATAAACAATAGATTAAGTAAGCTAAACTAAAAATTTAAGCTTGTTTCAATTTTTTGTAGAGTTTTATTTACCATTTCATGTAGCGACTTCGAAACCGGTGTTGAAAAGTGTTCGTCGACCGCCATTTTACGGACTTTATCACGGCGTAACGCATCAAGCCCACCCTAACGGGCTCACTTGATACTGGCCGTGATAAAGTCCATATCAAAAACAAATGTCCTATATTCCATATATATTTGACCGTCAAATCAAGATTGACGCCCCGGACATTCACGTGAAATGCTGTTATTGCAATTCTAATGCAAATTATCGTATCTTATTAGCTTACCTGGCTTAAAAGGCCATGTGAGCTTTTGCCATCACTATGCGTCCGTCGTCCGTCCGTCCGTCTGTCTGTCTGTCAACAATTTCAAAAATCTTCTCCTCTGAAACCACTGGGCCAAATGTAACCAAACTTGGCCTGAATCATCACCAGAGTATGGCTTCTCAAAATTATGTTCGATTAGTCGGTAGGTCAAACAACATGGCCGTCGTTGCTAAAAATAGAACATAGGGGTAAATTGCAGTTTTTGGCTAATAACTCGAAAACCGTTACAGATATCAAAAATCTGACAATAGGTAAAAGTGATCAGCATAGCAAGATCTACCTGCCCTGTCATTTTGAAGGAAATCCGAAAACCCGTCTTGGGGTTATTGCCCTTTTTCCGTAAAATTTTCAAAATTTGTGCATTTTTTTATTTTTTATTTCAAAAAGTGTAACAGATAGAGGTCAAGTGTATATCGCAAAAATGTTCAACATATCAAGATCTACCAACCTTGAAATTTTGAAGAAAATCCAAAACCCTTGTAGGATTTATTGCCCTTTTTTCATGGAATTTTCAAAATTTTCATATTTTTTGTCTTTAATTTCCAAAACTATAGCAGATGAAGGTTTAGTGTAAATTGATAAAATGTTTGCCATGCTGTGTGGATTTCAAAACAGGTGTTTAAAATTGTTTGTTGACCGCCATTTTCAAAATGGCCGCCGAAAAAAGGCGGGAAAATTCAACATTGTTCGATTTCAATGAAATTGGGTTTCCAAATAGATATTGATGTAGCGACTTCAAAACCGGTGTTGAAAAGTGTTCGTCGACCGCCATTTTCAAAATGGCCGCCAAAAAAGGAGGGAAAATTCAACATTATCCGATTTCAATGAAATTTGGTTTCCAAAAATGTATTGATGTAGCAACTTCAAAACTGATGTTAAAAATTATTCGTTGACTGCCATTTTCAAAATGGCTGCCAAAAAAGGCGGGAAAATTCAACATTGTCCGATTTCAATGAAATTTGGTTTCCAAATAGGTATTGATGTCACAACTGCAAAACTTATCTTGAAAAATTGTTTGTTGATGGCCATTTTCAAAATGGCCACCAAAAATGCGGGAAAATTCAACATTGTTCGATTTCAATGAAATTTGAATTCCAAATAGATATTGATTGACTTCAAAACCAGTGTTGAAAATTGTTCATTGACCGCCATTTACAAAATGATGTCTTGACTTCAAAACTGGTGTTGAAGGTGGTCCTTAGCAAGAATGTTTTTTGTCAAAAAAGCCCAACAAAGAATGTAGGAAAACATTATCAGACTTTAAATACAGTTCAAGATGTGTGATTTTTGACGAGCTACCACAGTTTGAGAGACTGGAGATCAACTGTATAACTTACAATGTTAGCTTGATTGTGGCAACTGAAAGCCAGGTGAGCGATACAGGCTCTTGGGAGCCTCTGGTTTTTACTTAACGTAGTTATAAATGGACAAGGAACCAAATAAGACAGGGAGTCAATTTGTCTGAGGAATGTAACATTTACCTCATTGCTCAATTACAAGAAATTTACATGGTAATTTGGGAATTACGGAAATTTATGCCCAAACACACGAACTCAAAAGAACATGTTCTATAAAAGGACAATTTTACCCAATCATATGATATTCACGAGGTCATATTGTAAAAACAGACATCTGTACCAATTCAAATAAAATTATTTAAATTGATAGAATTAGTGAAGGGGTCAGTGAAGTATATATAGTATGCCTAAAGAATTAAATGATGAATTATAAAAATTCTTCTGTTTTGCTGGTGACTTAGAATTAAAATATTGGTTAATGAACCTTTGAATTTATCAAATAACTAAATGCCGAAGTTACTTTTAATTTACTTTTTACAGATGACAATTTCGACAACTTATGTCTCTTCAGTGCAGAAAAAAAAATCACAACATTTAAAAGATCTTAAACGGACAGGTTTGACGGATGCGAAAAATAGTATTTTCTAATCAGTTTTTCAAAGCCTTCGACGGCATTTCACAATTACATGAGGCTTATTATCATAACATTTAGCTCACAGTGGCAATCTTTAAGATTCTAAGGACGTTTTAAATGTCTTAAAATTTCCGAGTTAAAGATTAGAATGACTACCATATCATAAGTAGAAATTGATAGCTGTAGGCATTAATTGCTTTTGTCAGGATATAACGGGCGTTAAGTTTTTCAGATTTTGCCTTTTATGGTATTGGATATATTTCGAGAACTTCCAGGAATGGCAGGATTATTTATGGCTGCTCTTTTTAGTGCATCTTTGAGGTAATATTATGAATATTTGATCATACAAAAGTTTTGTAAGAAGCACATAAATCGATTGTGGTAAAAACTAAACTTCAAGAGTAAGAAAGAACCGAATTGTCCGTTCAAAAATAATAATACAAAGAAAATGACAACATCAGAAAATCAAATACAAGACACAAGCACAGCAAACAGTGAAAAATGGGAACACACATAGACATGAACAACAAGTACTAACAAATAATCATGGGTGAGATGAGGTGCAACGGTAGAGTAACCATCTCTCGTTTCTTATAGGACACCCACCATGTAGTTCCGGTAATGAAATCAAACCCAGAAGGGGAAAAACAAATTTAAGCAAGCAATATGCCGAATTGGTGAATATCGAAAGCAAAACAACTCCTTGTTTTCATGATTTGGGACATAACTACCAAATTTTACAGCATATATTATATATATTTAATCTCCTACAATATTTGAGATAAAAATGACCTGAATGCGTTTGATGTCACTTTATTTTAGATGCATTAATGTTTGTTCACAGTGATAAGGCATACCAATTACAAGTGATTCTAAACAAATAATAAAAAAAACCTTGTTCTTAGCTTGATGATCATTTCAACACCAGATTTGTCAGCTGTCCGAATGATACTGTTTTTCAGTCAATTGAAAAGTAAGGTTTCAAGTAAAAGCAACTTTTAGACTTTAATATAAGTTTTGTGAGCCTTTAACTGAGGCAGTGACAAAAATGGTATCAAACCATTCTTTATCAATTGTGGAAAGACACGACTTTGTTCTATCACTGATTCTCCTTATAATTAGAAAAGCTGTGCCACATTTATATTTATAGTACCTTGTCCTCTGGTTTGAGCAGCCTGTCGGCCATGACAGTTGAAGATTATATCAAACCGTATTTTCAAAATTTGTCAGATAAAACACTGACAATAATAGCGAAGCTTACTGGTGAGTATGTACAACGTTAATATATTAACATTAATTAACAGTAAAAGTAAGAATTTGGTGAATATTCCACTATTATTTGATAAAGAGTAAAGTACAAGGTCAAATACTTTCAATATCGCTGTCGCCAACACACACCAAGAAGGTGAAATGAGACGAAGATTTCAGCACATTATATCTGACATTATTGAAAAATTGGTAGTGAAAACGTTCGCTTGATGAACTTGGATGCACTTTACATTCTTAAAACAAATGCTTATTTTCGGGTCAAGGGAAAGACGTGCTTGTTATGAATTCCACTACTTTAAGCAATCCTGGTATATTTCAAATATTTTGCATTCAGCAAAATAGATTCTGGATCACAAAATAATCGTGGCCAACGGAACTTAAGATCCCGCCCACATGGTCACCGTCATACAATGGTCTTACAATGACCAGTGTGCTTTTGTTCATTATCAATGAGGGTAAATAGAAAAAATACGGATAAAACTATCAGGAGCCGGTATCAAAAGGGCTAATACACAAAATGCAAAAACCAACGGGAAAAATTTAATTGCAGTTGTCCTGACTTGGTACAGGTATGTCAAAAGAAATGTTGGGTTAAACCGGTTTTATGGCACAAATCCTCCCTCTCCATAAGAGTTGTGACCGGTAGTAAGTCAACAGGAATTACCATTGAATTTAGATGATTATAACCGTTTGAAATACATCGGCAAACGAATACCGAAGCAAGAATGAGGATAGGGGGAATTGTAAATACAAAAAATACCGAAGTTGCATAAAAACAGTAAATTTCGTTATGCTGTACACGTGTTTCAAGGAGTAACCTCTGATCATCTGAATTAAAATCAAATAATATGGAAAGCCATAATCTAAAAGTAGTCCAAAAAGAAGTAATCATTTCCAAAAGTATCAAAATAGGAAGCCAAATTCAGTACCAAGGACATCTACCGAGTGCCATACACGGAATGAAGCCTCAGTATTTTTAAGTGGTAAAAACAGTAAATTTCTATCACACACAAGGTAAAGTCTGACTATTGGGTTGGTGAATACCCTCGGGGACCTCTGGTCCACAAGCAGTGGCATCGGCCCAATGGTTCAAAATACAATAAATAAATAAATACAACAACACGGCAATTCATATCCAACACAAATTAAAACAGTATGACAAAGATAAAAAAAAACCAAAATGAACAAGAACGCCAAATAACTAAAGCACTTGCAGTGTGAACCCCTATAACAACTGAGGTATCATCAGGTGTTCCAGAAGGATAAGCATGATCTGCTCAACGCGTGTTACCCATCTCACTGCCAGTGTGAAAAGTCCGGTTTTGTCGCATTCGGTGTTAGTCAGTCCGGAAATAAACTCTTGATCTACCCAAAGATATCTATTCTCATTTGTGAAATAGAAACATTGTAACGGTCTGTCAAATCGTGGTGACGACCGTAAAGTTTCTGTTGTGACAATTGCAACAGTGACTGAACATATCCTCAATGTATAAGTTTTTGAGACAGTAATTTCGTTATGTTGACAAAATCGCTGTACAAACTACCGGCACAGCAATAGCGAATGAGTTGTGAAATGTACACGCCATATGCCAGAGATGTGGGAATATTACTGCTCAAAAACGGGAATTTCGCTATTGGAAAGTCGAAATCAACATGTTTGTCGTAGAGTTTTTTTTAAACGTCTAGCGTTGTCAATTTAGAGGTATAGCACAAGGTATGATGCTGGTGATGGTGTACAGTTTTCTCTTTAATTTCGAGTTCATTTGGGTATATAAGATGAAGGTTATCCTTAAATTGAGGATTGTTTAATGAAAGAACGTCATCTATATAACGGAAACTGAATTAAAGGACTTGTCTAGCTTATTGTCTTTTCTGAACTAGCCCTTGTATGAACCTGGCTTTATACGAATAAAGAAACAAATCTGCTGAAAGTGGTGTACAATTAGTCCCCATAGGTATCCCTATTGTCTGGTAGCAAACTTGTCCTTCATATTCCAGAAATAAGTTATCAATCAAGAATTCCAGCATTGAGATGACATCTTCCACTGTATACCTTTTTGTGTGAATCAGTTTGATATTTAACAAAATAGACCTCATCTTTACCAATCACCAAGTAGGAATATCTTTTTTCGCCCTTTTTAATGAACGTATAAAAAAGACAAATGACCTAAAAAAGAGAATTGGATTTTTATACCGATATGAAATAAAACAGAAGAATTCATGATATCCTCTATCCACTAAATTATTTTACAGTACCAGTATATGGAACAATTGCAGTCTGTATATCATTCATGATAGCAAATATCAAAGGACCAATGTCACAGGTATAGTTTTAACATGATACAATGATTATTTACAAATGCACTTAACAAAATTGGTCATAAATTCAATTAATTTCAATTTTACCGATAGTTAGTTTTTATAGATGTCCGGATGCTATTGGGGTCATGTGTGGTATTTAAAAAGGCATGCTATATTTAATGATCGGGAGGGGGTAAATCCTTTATTTAACTGGCACAAATTGAGTTTTCTGGCGACGCGTATACAAATGCAAATTCAAAACAGAACGTTTCAAATCGATTTAATAATTTCTAGAAAATTAATATGCGTCTTCACTTTTACGTTGCTATTGGGTCCAACGGTTAATTATCGATGATACACTCGGAAAATTTCGACGCCATCCAATAAAAATTCAATTACAAACATAAATGCATTAGGATTTAAAATTGACTTTAGTTGCAATTCTAACAACAGAAACTTTTGTGCATTGTTATTTTTGAAACAATTTTGAAAAGAACTTATTTATACTATGGTGACTTAAGGTGGTTCGGGGGACTAAGCAAAATCCATCAGAATTTTTCAATAATTTGCAGAATTAAAATTCAAAAATTGAACTTCCAAAAAATAAAATAAAAATTGGGGGTCACGGACCATATAAGCTCACAATCTTTCACCGAAAATATTGATTTTTTTAGTTGAAATGTTAAGGAAAATTACCATTTTTTAAAGATTATTCAAGTTAAATCCATGAGAATTTTGATTAATTTTGTATATTGCTAGCCGTTGTATTGAACTTTCTAAAAACAAAAAGAAAAATGGGGGTCANGGACCTTATTACGAAATTATTTCACCAAGTCAAAATTTTCGTAGTGATTTCTTTGTAAAATATTTTTTGAAATTACCTCCCTTGTTTAAATTTTCATTTCAAAGGATTTTACAGTACAAATACTATTCTGAATTTTTGGTCCAAAATGAATGGTAAACTAAGGAAAATAGGCCCGTTGTTTGTGTTTTAAGCCAAATATTGTACAGATTTGTCCAAATTTTAAAATGTTTGTATATTTCTTTTATAAAAATTACCTATCGAAGCATGAAATAGGAAAACAAAGTGGCGGAATACCACCGTTCCACCTTAAAGATGAAGAACACAATAAAAGCGTCCTTTCATTGCTTGTTTTACCATGTATTTGTACAGACTTTGTCTCATGTGCATTTACTTCATATCCCTGCATTGATTTTGTATTTTTCCGTGTATTTGAATGTGGATTAAAAGATATGCGTTGGAAATTCTAGTGAACTTATTCCGTGCTTTAATATTCCATCATTAATAACAACTTTTCATTGCAATTAACAATAAACTGACAATGCAAAGATTACATATTAAATGTAAAACAACGGCAGTAGAATACTGAAGGCACAAAGGAGTGGTATTTACAAAAATCAAAGTCTAAAGACATGACAAAAACGATAACTTAGAAAACAATGACGTTAGACAGCGAAAAAGCACAGAATAAATTCAATATTCAAATTCAAATAATATTCAATACCAAGCACTAAAATGTGAACTCCTTTGAAACTTAAAGTGACATCACGTGCTACCGAAGGGTAAAGCATGTCCTGCTCTGTTAACAGCACCTGTCACACTCTAAGTCAGTCAATCTCAGAAACTTTCAAAATCGGTGTAGTCAAATCAGGGAAAATTGAATATGACTAAAAATGTCTGCTTTCATTTGGGACACTGACTTATCTTTCAGTGATGTAACGGTGACAGCCAAAGACTTTATTGAGGGATGAAATTTACAAAGATTGAACATATCCTTGATTAAGCAGCTTTTGGGATAGTGTTTATGCTGTGTTAAAAAAATCACTGCACAAACTACACACTCGACAGTAACAAAATTATTAATAAGTATAATCTATCTAAGAACTACGTACACTCCGAATAACAGGTTCCCGTAAATGAATAACAGTACTACAAATTCTGAAAATCATTTTATTTTTTTAAACTCAAACCTTGTACCTACACAAATGCATGCAATTTTTCATGTTCGTAAGTGTATTGAAGTTTATTTATTTTAAAAACAGTGTAATTGATTTTTATACATCTTCTTTATCAATTACTACTCTGTAAAACGTTCTTAACAGAATAATTCTTTTTTGTTCCCAATATAAAATAGCTGTATTCGCACTTGTTATGATGCACACAACAAACCGTATTTTGTAATGAAAGTGTGAATTTGTTACAGATAGCTGCCAGCATTTTAGGAGCTTTTGTAGCACCAGTCTGTGGACTGTTTTTGTACAGCGTTTTCTTTCCATGGGCAACAAAGAAGGTAATAATACTGTTGTAATTATGCACTTACATAATATCAATTTTGCATTCTTATTTTTCTATCACTAATAAATTGGCATACAGACAGGACTAAAGATATTTAGAAACAAACCATTGCTTCAATGAAGTAATCAATTAGTTTTACAATTTACATGTTTAAAATGAAAAAAAAAATCTTTTATTACGCAGAATAAGAAATAGGATACATCAAGTAAATCTAACTAAGATCTTCACTGCATATAACAGGGTAATGGCTAACAGTACTACACATTCTGAAAATAATTTTTTTATTATATACCACCAAAAATGTTTAAAACAACGGCAGTAGAATACCGAAGGAACAAGGGAAGCGATGACTACAAAAATCGAAGTCTAAAGACATGGCAAAAACGGTAACAGATAAAAACAAAGACAAAACAAGGACGTGAGACAGCTACAATGCACAAAAAACATTTGTCATCCGCTGTAAATATGAATCTATTCGGTATCCGACATTTATTTTGCTATTTCATAGATAATTTACATACGTCTGATCATTTTACAGGGAGCTTTAGTAGGTACTTCTGTATCTATCATATTCACGTTTTGGATCGGCTTTGGGAGAAGTTTTTCCAGATCTTTAAAGAAGACACCATGGGCAAAAATGCCACCTGTTGACCACTGTTTAGTAAATGAAAATGCAACATTGAGTAATTTCACAATGACCACAGATTATCTTGAAACAACAACAGCTCCCGTTTTAATTGATTCAGAACCGTAAGTACACAGAATAATTGGCAATACTTTTTAGTCCATATCAACGTGCCAAATAACTGTAATTGAATACAGAGTAAAATTTGCTTAAATTTACATCCACTTAATCAAGATGTCGTTACACTGGGGACGTTTTCTCCCATTTCCTACATATTTTTGACATTTCCCCCATTTAATACAGTTTGTTTTGGCCAATTTCTGAATTTCTTCTTTTTTTCGTTTTTCCCAATCCTCACTTGTTGTTTTTCTCATTTCTCTTTGTTCATAATTCTCCTAAAATTTTGGACCACTTTTCTCCCATTTCATAAAGTTTAGTCACCCCTCAAACAAATAACTGATCATTAAAAAATGAAGCAAAAATTGTACTTTTTTTCATCATCTATAAGGCAATGAGAACAGTTCCAAGTATTTTTGATCCAGTTCCTTCAAAAGCATTCAAATAAACTCAACTTTGTATGTACATGTAATTGAAAATTCGAACAAAATTGGTAAATATTTGTAGATATGTAAAGGATACCAATGGGTGATATTTCTTTTCATTTTTTTCTTTAAGAACAGTTTATAAATAAAACGCAGACATGAATATATGTTTAAATGTTATGAATGAGTGTTTGTTATCCAATGATTATCAATTTCAAAATCAAACATTTAAGAGAATATCGATGGAGAAGTCTGGCAGTGGCTGACACATATTTGTACAAAACTGAGATGCTTTTTTCCAAGATCTTAAATATCATTTTCTGAGCCATCCATGGTAGATATGGAGAATTGCCTCTTATTTTGGCCATTTGGGCATTTAGAGGTGAATAAAATATATGGTGAGAACAGATTTACCATGTGCCAGCCATGCTATGTGATATGGCTGATTTATTCACGGACAGTCTATTCAACGTACACATTTCAGAATAAAATTGTGAAACTGCTGTTTCTTTCCTGGCATTATTCTACTCAAGTCCTTCAGTATTGAATCATATAAAACTGGCAACTTTTACTAATATTACATGTATGTCCCGTCAATTTACTCTTAAGATGTTCTTTACAATAGAACGTTAAATTTCTCAAAAATTCTTGTAATGTGACTCTATAAACATCTTTATCTAGTGACAGAGTAATAAGTTCACTATTTTAAAATATATATCTCTTTTAATGAACGTGAAGATGTGCAGAAAGTATTTTGAAGCTTCATACTTTCTACAAATTGCATAAAAAGGAAAAAGTAAAAGCAAATGAATATAAAGCTTAATATCGTCTGAAAAGTAAATATCTGGTTTAACTGTTCGTAATTTTTAGACAGGGTGTAGACAAGTTGTACTCTCTATCCTACCAGTGGATTGGACCATAGTAAATATTTTGTGTAACTGTGGTTGATCTTTTCAGACAGGGTGTAGACAAGTTGTACTCTCTATCCTACCAGTGGATTGGACCATAGTAAATATTTTGTGTAACTGTGGTTGATCTTTTCAGACAGGGTGTAGACAAGTTGTACTCTTTATCTTACCAATGGATTGGACCTTTGGGAATCTTTTCATGCATATTTGTTGCTATAATAATAAGCATATTAGAAGGTAAATGTTTAATTTATTTTAAAATATCCTACAAAGATATGGAAAAAAGGAATTATGCAATTATAATAAAAGTAAATATGAATAATAAAGAAAAACATAGACAGCAGCCACAGCCTTCTAAGCTCACCTCGTTGTGCAGCATTGTCACATGTTAGACATGTCAGTAAACAGGAATGGACTATCGTCATCCTTTTAAGGTAGATAGACAGTAATATTCATATCCATGAGATTTTGTTGTAAGTCGGTACAATTGAAGAACCATTCCTACTTATCCCAAATCTGTAATAAAAAGAATAGGTCACCATGCTTTCTTTTTCTAGAATTGAGATCAAACTTTGCTCATTTATAGCCATTTTTTCACTAAATTTACATAGAATGCACGCGGAAAATATGGAAAGGCAATTTTTAGCTTAATAGAAATGAACTTTTTATCCATGAAAATGTCATGTATTTTTGTGAACAGATAGTTTATGATCTAATTTGTTGGTTACAATTAAAAAATGTATATGTCACCATGCTTTTAACGGAGATATTTTACAAAGTTTCCGGATTAAACATTATTTACGGGAAAAGGGGGTTAATTCGCGATAAGCTAAATGAAATATGACGTTTCACAACTGTCATTCAATTATGACGTCACAAAGGAAAAACCGTCAAATGACTGTTCCGGTCCGAAAATCAAACCTACCCCGTATCTGACTCTTTATTTTTCTAATGCGCGATTGAATTGCGCAGTGCAACAGTGTCTATCTACCTTAAACAGATTCATTCATGCATAAAATGCAGTTCACAGACTGCATCCAAAGCATTCACTGCAGCTGTCATCCCAAAATGCATCATGCATACCAATATGGTTGATGTCGGACATGTCAGTAAGCAATGGACTTTAACCATTAATCCTTACCAAGTCGCTCAAGTAAAAAATGTAGTCTGAAGCATGCATTGTTGTTGTCTTCCCAAAATGCATCATACATACCACTATGGTTGATTTGGATCATATCAGTAAGCGGAAATGGACTTTAAACATTCTATCCAACCAAGTCGCTCATGCGTTAAATATAGATCACAGACAGCACCCGAAGCATGCATTGTTGTTGTCATTCCAAAAATGCATCATACACACCTATATGGTTGATGTGGGATTTGTTAGTAAGCAGGAATGGACTTGAACCATTCTTCCTAACCAAGTCGCTCATGTATGAAATGTGGGTCACAGACAGCATCCGAAGAATGCATTGTTGTTGTCATCTCAAAATGCATCATACATACCAATATGATTGATGTGGAACATGTCAGTAAGCGGGAATGGACTTTAACAATTCTTCCTAACCAAGTCTCCCATGCGTAAAATATAGGTCATAGACAGCATCCGAAGCATGCATTGTTTAATTGTTTCAGTTTAATTTTTCACAATTGACAGTCAGTCCTGTTGCTAACTGAATTTTACTGTTGTTACTATTGTTTTTTATTTATCACATTGGCTGGGGGAAGGTTTGGGCCCGATAAAACTAGTTGAACCCCGCTGCAGCAGGTTTGCGCCTGTCCTAAGTCAGGAAATTTATTAAGCCTTTGTGTGTCTTGTCTTTTTTCTAGTTAGTTTACTTTATGTCTATAGGAGTCTAGGATGACGTTTATTTCGCTGAACTTGATTACTCTTTATTCAGGGGCCGACTCCGACCTACCGTTGGGTGTGGGGTTTTCTCACCGTTCATTGAAGATCTTATGGTGGCTTTGAGTTGTTATTACTCCCCTTTGGGTCGTTGTCTCTTTGACACATTCCCCGTTTCCCTTCTTTTTTCTATTGTTATTGTCATCTCAAAATGTATCAGACACACAAAAAATCTTGATGTAGGACTTGTCAGTAAGCAGGAATGGACTTTAACAATTCTTCCTAACCAAGTTGCTCATGCGTGAAATGTGGGTCACAGACAGCATCCGAAGAATGCATTGTTGTTGTCATCTCAAAATGCATCATACATATCAATATGGTTGATGTTGGACATATCAGTAAGCAGGAATGGACTTAAACCATTCTTCCTAACGAAGTCGCTCATGAGTGGAATGTAGGTCACACACAGTATCCGAAGCATGCATTGTTGTTGTCATTCCCAAATGCATCTTACATAGCAATGTGGTTGATGTTGGACCTGCCAGTTAGCAGAAATGGACTTGACCTTTCTTTCCTAACCAAGTCGCCCATGCGTGAAATGTGGGTCACAGACAGCATCCAAAGCATGCAATGTTGTTGTCATCCCAAAATGCATCAGACATAAAAAAAAATTTGATGTGGTACTTGTCAGTAAGCAGGAATGGACTTTAACCATTCTTCCTAACCAAGTAACTCATGCGTGAAATGTAGGTCACAGACAGCATCCGAAGCATGCATTGTGGTTGTCATCCCAAAATGCATCAGACATACAAAAAATCTTGATGTGGTACTTGTCAGTAAGCAGGAATGGACTTTAACCATTCTTCCTAACCAAGTCGCTCATGCGTGAAATGTAGGTCACAGACAGCATCCGAAGCATGCATTGCTGTTGCCATCCACAAATGCATCATACATACCAATATGGTTGATGTGGGAAATGTCAGCAAGTAGGAATGGACTTTTACCATTCTTTCCTAACCAAGTCGCTCATGCGTGAAATGTGGGTCACAGACAGCATCCGAAGAATGCATTGTTGTTGTCATCTCAAATGCATCATACATACCAATATGGTTGATGTGGAACATGTCAGTAAGCAGGAATGGACTTTAACCATTTTACTAACCAAGTATCTCATGCGTAAAATATGGGTCATAGACAGCATCCGAAGTATGCATTGTTGTTGTCATCCCAAAATTCATTATACATACCAATATGGTTGATGTGGGACTTGTCAGTTAGCAGCAATGGACTTTACCCATTCATTCCTAACCAAGTCGCCCATGCTTGAAATGTGGGTCACAGACAGCATCCGAAGCATGCATTGTTGTTGTCATCCCAAAGTGCATCATATGATGTGGGACTTGTCAGAAAGCAGCAATGGACTTTAACCATTCTTACTAACCGGACGCAGACGCGGACTCCGACGCCGACGCTACGGGTATCACATTAGCACACCCCCTCACTCCTTGATGGTAGCTAAAAATCGCATGTGCAACTTGGGTATTTCTTTTATTTTGGAAGAAAAACAGGAGGTCTTATAACTGAATGTATTTGTCACGTATCTTAGAACTTCTGTAATTCAGTGTATCAGAAGAAGCTTAGTTTAAATAAATGATTTTTCGATAAAATAACTACACTAGTATACCGAAGGAACAAAGAACAAGATAACATAAATCAAAGTCCAGAGACAAGGCAAAAGTAAGAACACCAAAAGACAAAAGACCAAAGACGCTACACAACCACAAAACGCGAACACTACAAATACAACAATAAAACTAAGCATTAACAGTGTGAACTCTCGAAGATTGACCTCAGGTGCCCCGGAAGGGTAAGCATGTCCTGCTCTGTATACAGCACCCGTCACAGTGTCAGTGGGTCAATCCAGGGTAAAGTCAGAATCTGTAATGTCAAATCTGGGAAGAATTGAATCTAGCTGAAAATGTATAGAAATATATGTATAGATAAATCGATTATAGACCTTATTTAACTGTGCATTATGATTACTTCTTAATCTTGTTCTCATTTTGTTATTTATACAAATGAAAAAAAGATATGTCTGAGTTTGAATATATTGATGATGGTTCTCTTTCTCAATAAACCACCCCAAATTTGATCAAATCCAACTAAACTACAGAAATTTAAAGTCGAGCTTCAGTTGTAGATTTGTATCTTGAAACTGACAAAGATTGAAGACTAAATCACGAATTTCAGTTTGCTTTAACGAACAGCGAATGTATCATAGATAACAAAATACCGAAGTTACTGTTAATTTATTTTTTGCATATTTGCCTTTCTCCAACTATCGAACAAGTTTATGCGTTGGCAGTCTGAGATATGTATGTTACGTTATTTTTTATGTGTGCATGGTTTTTTTAAATTACATTCAGCAGTATTTAAGCTTTATCGTGGTGGTAAGTAACTGACAAACCTTATCACGTACAGTTGCAAGTCGTGACGCAGAGGTGATGGGCAGAAGTGATTGTACAAGTTAACTAATTACCTTAACCACCCGTCACCAAGGGGAGATAATTCGCTTTAGATTGACGGTTCGGTTCTCACTTACACCACTTATATAACAGAAAACTAGTCGTTAATGGATATCAGAAAGAAACACTGAAACAATTATTCTGCCATCTTTCTTAGATCTTTCAGTTCGCTTCCTCGTTTAACTTGGCTTGACTGATGCGATTATTATAAACATTTCTTAATTAGCTATTGGGGCTTTGCAGCTAACAGAAGATGTCTTTGAGAAGAATGAATGTGAAAATCGCGAGTGAAATTGCGGTGAAATGCATGTATTTATAATTTTTTATTGGTTTGCTTATTATTTATAGCTTATAGTTTTGATGCATCACTGGCGGATACAGACGTCAAAAACAGGGTTTCCAATAGAATTAGAATTATTAGAAATATAGGCGGTTCAAGGCTATTGCTATCATTTTTCTAAAAAAAAAACAAAAAAACAAATTTCCATAAAGACATAGTTTTAAAACACCCATCCGCGACCCCAAGCAATTTATATCATAATCATCAATTTTTAAAACTGTTTTCGGAACCTTACTTAATTTTCATTTCTTTTCAGGTTTACCTAAATCTGAAGATGTTGATGTTAGATATGTTTTATCGTACTTTGATCAATTTTTCCCATTCTTGCCAAGAAAGTTGAGGAAAAAGCTTTATTTTGGTGTACAGTTTGATAAGGTATTTCTATATTGCAAACGAACACTGTTTTACTATAATTCCTGACATGCATTTTATCCACATGTAATTAAGCTGATAAAGAGGAAGAAAAAGCGCGAGTACGACGGGGAAATGTATTATTAGAGTTGCATTTGTTGTGGAAGTAAAATTGTCAAATTTGCTTCTATATTGAAAACAAATGTTGCTTGTGCAAAATTGTCAACAATGAAGCTAAAATTTAATCAGATAGCCAAGAATCACTACTGATTCATTCTTTTTGTAAAGTTCTAACCCATTATTTTTAATAAATAGTAGGTAAAATGACAATATTTGTTGAAGTATACACTTTTTTTCATTTTGCAACATTCTTGGCAGTAGACATTAAACTATTCCAATTTTCTCATACACAATTTCTTGTTGTTTGACAGTTGTTGGTACTCTGAGACCTACAGGGGGTGACCAAAAGTATTCGTCACTTACATTTTTTTCAATTCTTATCTGATTCCAATGAAAACTTTAGTGATAAACTCAGAATCTTGTGGAGTTTACTTGTTTATTTGGGCATAATTTTCTGACATGCAGTTCTTAAGGGCATACAATACAGTATAGATCCCATATTGATTTTTTCACTAAAATCCGATATAATGTAAATTTTGATATAAGGATTCCAAATATGAAAAGAAAAACATACCTTCATGACTTACTTTTTGAGATATTTAACGTTGAAAATCGCTAATTTTGGGGTAAAACCAAATAATTTGCGTTTTTCGTGGAAATTTTTAAATGTTTGTAATTTTCAGAGTTCTTGGGCTATTTCAGTTCTGATTTTTGTTCTGTATTGCTCAATGTATCGCCTTTAAATGGGACTATGATAAAACATATCAACAAAATCCGATATATCCCTCATTTGGTGGTTTTGTATATGTAAAGTTAGATTATAGCTATATTAATGGACTGAAATCGAGCTATAGAAAAAAAATTGACTATTGATTTTTCCTTCATAATTTGGCAATTGGTTCTCCTGGCGACCTTCTTCTGAAAGCCAAGGAGAAAATAGGGGGTCCATGTGCTTGTTTTTAAGATGTTTGAGAAAAACTGTAAAAATATACCACAAAATATTATTTTGGCGGTAAATGATGTTGCTTTGTTTTTCTCTCAGTATAACGTCTGTCATTTTTACCCGCCAATTTTTCTAAGTTCTGCTTGCATTAGTTCATCAAGTGATAGAGTTTCACAAATATTTGTTTGTTATTGGTAGTCGCACGTTATACATGCCAAATTCAGTAATGGTCTCACATGATGCAAGACAAT